>QANY01004406.1:0-10616 GCA_003255025.1 Datisca glomerata | reverse complement strand
ATATATATATATATATTAAATCTACATCTATTAATGTATACAGATTATCAAATGAATTTAAGAATAATAACACACCCACAATTAATTGAAATAGATTTATGAATCAAAACTATGTTTAGTTTCATATAATTAATTTTTATTTGATAGTAGAAGATTGATAGCTGAACATTATATTCCCTAATTTTCTCAGTATTAAAGAATTACAGTGTAATTAAGATTTCATTCACTAAATAACAAACTTTAAAAACCACAAGTAATAAACTTTATATACTCAGAGAAAGAACGGACATTGTGCCAATAATTACTTATATGTCTTAAATTAAATTTATAAAGCATCTATTTGGTGGATTACAAAAGTAAAATTGATCATTGTTTGAATGATTATCATTGAGAATTCAAGTACATAACATGGATAAAGATAAGAGCTAAATTTAATTATAACAGATGGGAGAGAGTGCTGAAAATTACCACATGAAAAAGATTAGATGCAATGAAAATTGAATATTGGTTATAAAATATAATTACTAAAACTGCAATTAACAGAAAATACATACATAAAGGTTAAAAAACTAAATTTTATTTATGCGTGAATGAGGAAGTTAAAATGATGTAAAATGACCTATGAGAAAATATTAAATAACAAAATTGAGAATCAAATAAGCACCTTATGAAATTTAAACTCAATGAAGACAATTAAAAAAAAACAGGTAGAGAGTGAAGGAAAAAATAAACAGGGTACAATATATTAGAACTGTATAAATGCTTCTATAATATTCGGTGATGCTTATTTTGTTAAATTGCAATCATGTTTAATAGCATTCAGTTTTCCTCTAGTATAGAGGTTGTTTTCTCTCTACAGCGGTTCGTACTCTTTGAGTGTTGCATATATTTTCTTCGTCTTTCCTAGTTCTTCGAGGGTTCAATTTATCATGGTTCTCTGGAGTTTCACTGCAAGTTCTAGCAGTATGAGGGAGGGAGAGGAGAGTGTGTTGAATAATGTTGATGTGGTAGTGGAAGAGATGGCTAAGAAGTTGGCCCTAACAAAAGTAGAACAAGAGAAAATTGAGATTACAGAGGCGACAAACTTCAAAGAGATAGAAGTATGTCGTTTGAGTTTAATGGCAAAGATCTTAACGTCAAGGAAGGTTAACAGGCTGGGTTTTCATGAAGCCTTGATGAAAGCGTGGAATATGGATGAAGGTGTGAGATTTCTAGAATTCTTTTTTTTTTGGCTGCCAAAGATGCTATTCTTTTAAGAAAACATTACATTTCAATCAACAACAACGAAAAGATACAAACATTTTAAAATCTGAAGCAAACTATCATATCCAAATACAAATAAGCTAATACAAGTACCATATAAGACTAGTAAACACATAATTAAGTTTAGGGAGGCAATCGTGTGCATAAATGGCACACAGATGTAGAGCACAATCAACTCGTTCAAGTCCTCCACCATCCACACCCTGGCTTGATCAACTAGCATTGCACAAGTATAGCTGCATGAAAAATAAGACAACCTCGAGCTGATTGTGCTCTACACAGATGTAAAGCACAAGCAGCTCATTCAAGTCCTCCACCATTCACACCCTAGCTTGACCAACTAGCATTGCACAAGTATAGCTGCATGAAAAATAAGACAACCTCGAGCAGATTGTGGTTATTTGATGAGCAATTAGTGTAATTTCTGCAATGGGGTTTTGGGATGAATCTATCAAACATCAACTTTGTTATGAGTTCCTTTTGGATTCAACTTCACGGACTGCCTATTGAATGCATAGGTAGAAGGGTTGGTAACCTTATTGGTCAACACATTGGCAGGTTTATTGACATTGAAGAAGGAGGCAGTTCGTGATGGATTCAAATAAAGAAAGTTTATTCGAATTAAAGTAGAGATGAATATTTCTCAGTCATTAGTCATAGGAGTGTTTATTCGGCACCAGGGTTCTAAGATATGGATTTGGTGTAAGTATGAGCGTTTGCTGAAGTTTTACTTTTAGTATGGCATTTTAGGTCACGAAGAACTTCAATGCAACATTAGAAGGGAGGATGAAAGATTAGGGGTGGAGGTGGAAAGTAAATATGGTGAATGGATGAAAGCTTTAAACCCTAATCAAAGAGGGAGTTGGGGAGGTAGATGGGGACAAAGGGGGATATCGAAGAGCTTCTTCTCCAAACAATCATTTGAGCTTCAACTCAGTTGATCGTAATTCTTCATCCAACCATATCATGACGATTCAGACGGCTGAGGAGGGCCAAGATGGTAACCTTGTTAATTCCAAAAATAATCGCGATATTCTAGGCAAAGCGGTTTGGGCGGACTTTCAAGAAGACTCACAATTAAACCCACTTGAAAAAAAGAAAGTGGAGGAGATTGGCTGCATGGAGGGTGTTATTTTTAGAGATTCGGGTGCTGGCGTAGATAAGGAAAATCTGTTACCGAATAAGGAGGGATTAAATTTGGCTGAAATCGTGGGGACAGTTATGGGGAATCTAGTCAACATGGAGGTTGAAGGTTTTGGAAAATTAGAAGGAAATTCTATTGGGCAAGGCAACATACCGTTTAATATTGGGTCTTAAAACAGCCCGCATAGAACTAGTGTAGAAAAAGCGGGCCAGGAAAAGTAAAGCCTCCAAACAGACCAAAGTGCATGCAAAGAAAGGTTTGGCTTGGTGAAAATTAATACTTCCAATAGTTGTATGGAGGTTACGTTGCATGGAAGGATTGCTTCTTCTAAATCTATGCATGGAGTTAAACATAAGAAAGAGGGAGAAACAAGAAGCAGTAGGGATGACGTTGTTGTACAGGGTGAAACAAAGAGACAAAAAGATAATATGAAGATTCAGAATACTAATGATACTAGGGTAGAGGTAGCCAACCCTAATTGGCTCCAAGGTAATCAATGAAAGTCCTAGGATGGAATTGTCAGGGTGTGAAGAACCCCCTGACAGTTGTCACATTGTGAGGGTTAGTGAAACTCATTCCCCATATTTTCTTTTTTTTTTTGCTGGAAACAAAGAATAAGGCTAAAGTTGTCGATAAATTAAAAGATGTGGTAAAGGCTTTAGGTTCTTTCATTGTGGATCCAGTTGGTACCAAAGGTGGACTTTCATTTTTCTGAATGAATGATGATTCAATTCAACTGATTATATATGGAACTTTTTTTTATAGAGATTCGGGTTTCTAATGTTTCTAAGTCAAAGGAATGGAGATCGTTTGTGGTTTATATGAGCCATGTAGTTGAGGTAAAAGGTCAAAAATTAAATTTGCTCAAAGCTCAGATCAAGGCATGTGATGAGATTTGTATCATGATGGGGACATTAATGACCCAATGAGAGCGGATGAGAATTTGCAAATCAATGTGACTTGGTGGATATAGGTTTTGTGGGGCCTCCGTTCACTTGGATTAATAAACAAGATTATCCAGATCTGATCAATGAGAGGGTGGATAGATGTTTTGCCAATCCCAAATGGCTTCATTCATATCAGACGGCAAGATTGTATCACTTAGTCTCCCCGGGATCTGATCATTTGCCTATTTTATTAGTCACAGCGGAAGAAAATAGGAGATTCAAGCACCTATTCAGATACGATTAGCAGTGGCATTCTTTCGATGAATGCAAGAAGCTCATTAAAACGGTCAGGACTGATAGAAGGAATGAGCCAACTAAGGGAGGTATCACAAATAAGCTGAACAAAACTAGGATGAACATAATTTAGTGGATTAAAAATAACTCTATGGAAAATTCTAGTAGACTGATGATGGAAAAGATATTCACGATAAATTTCAAAAAGCTTACTCTCTTGATGATTTTGCTGAAGGCGGAAATTAGAATCGCAATGTCAGGAAGCTACCATTCTTGAAGAGAAGTACTAGAAGGATAGGGCTCATGTTCAATGGCTCCAAAATGGGGATAGAAACTCTTCATTCTTCCATACGTGAGTCAAGTCCAGAAGGAGATGCAATCGTGTTTTTGGGCTGAAGGATAAGGATGGTAAATGGTTCATTGCTTCTAACTCTATTCAAAATATTACTTTAAAGTACTTCCAGAATCTCTTTCTCTCATCCAACCCGAATGTTGAGCTTATAGAACAATCCTTGGAGAATTTTGATTGCTGCCTAGGAGAAGAGGACATAATGTTGTTGGACGAGGATGTCACAGAAGAAGAGATTGTGGCTGCGGTTCGTGGAATTCACCCCCACAAAAGTCCCCTGGCTAGGATAGTTTTACAGCTGCCTTCTATCATCAGAATTGGAGCGTGACCAGTTCGGATATTATCGATATGGTACAGGGTTCTTTTATTCATGTGTTATGCCCCCTGATATTAATCATACTCATATTGTTCTTATTCCTAAAGTGAATGGCCCTAGAAGTATGTCTTAACTTCGTCCTATTAGTCTTTGTAACATTCCTTATAAAATTATTTCTAAGATCCTCACTAATTGGCTTAGAAGAGTCATAAATAAAATTATAGAAGAGGATTAAAGTGGTTTTATCCCAGGACGACAGATTATTGATAATGTGATCATTGCTCATGATATCATTCACTCCCTTCAGATCCGCAAGAAAGGCAAGAAATGTGATGTGGCTATTAAGATTTATATTTCCAAAGCATATATCAGAGTGGAGTTGAAATTCTTATTGAATATCATGAAAAAGATCAGGTTCTCTGAAAAATGAAGAAAATGGATTTTTGCATGTATTTCTACCGGGACATACAATATTTCTCTAATGGTGATTTGAGCAAGAATTTTAAGTTGGAACGCGAGCTGAGTGAGGGAGATCCACTGTCTCGAACATTTCTTTTCATTATTTGTGTTAAAGACCTCTTGTGGATGATTAAACATGCCAATGAGAAGTTCTTGATTTCCAGCTTCCGAGCATCACCTGATGGTCCAGCAATTTCTCATCTCTTTTTTGCAGAAAATGCATTATTGTTTTGCAAGGCTTCTGATGCTGAGATCGTGACATTGTTAGACATCCTTAGTAAATATGGGGAAGTTTTAGGTCAAGAGGTGAATAAACAGAAAATTTTAATTTTTTTTGTAACACTATTCAGTTTACAGACATGAAGAGTTAGCTAATTTGGCAGGGATTAGGAGGGCCACTTCTTTAGAAAAATATCTGGGTGTAGAAATGGACTTCGCTGTATCTAAGACTCAGGATTTTAGAAGCATCATGGACAAAATCATTCAGAAAGTTTCAGGCTGGTTTGAGAAGCTTCTTTCCCCTGCGGGAAGGGAGATTTTAATCATATCTGTTGTTATGGCTATTCTCAATTATAAAATGTCTTATTTTAAATTGCTGATCACTATGTGTCAAAAAATATGTGGTGCTTGGCAAATTATTGGTGGAATTCTTTGTTGGAATCGCGGTGCACACAACAGAGGAGTTTAGTTTTAAAAAAAATATCGATCGGAAAACAATTGTGATATCACAGGTTCCAAAAAATAGTTTTTATTCAAAAATAATTTTTCTCAGCGGATCCATTATATATCTATACATTAAATCATATACAAAACAGGAGTTACACCTCTTGTAGTCTATCAAATGTCCTCGCTAACAATTAACTTGAGATTCCACGAACAATGGACAATGAAATCCACACCAAAATCTTCTGAACTAATCCTCGAACACACTAGGACGTGTGTGGGAGCGTAAAATAATTCAAGAATATTTTTTTGTCTCTAGATGTATTCAACACAAGAGATCTAGAGATTTGTAGAATGATTTTTTGAGATCGAGTTCTGAGAGAGAATTAGAGAATTCGCAGAGCCTTTGCTTAATAATTCATCACGCAGATTGCTTCTTTTTTTAATGAGGTCAATTGATATATATANGAAATTTTTTCTAAATTTATTACTTATTTTATTAGATAAATATTTAGATATCAGTTAATTCAAAATTAATTTATCTGTTAGTTCAAAGTTAACAAATTAGTTAATTCAAATTCAAATTATTATCTCATAATAATTTAATATTATTTAATTTCATAAATCAAATATACTGTCTCACTTATCGATTAATATAAAATTGATCGCTATAATTATTTAATTATAATTTCTGAAAAATTACAATAAATAATTTAATTAATTAGTTTCATATAATTATCTCATAATTATATTTTTACCCCATAAATTTAATTCCTTTTGCAAGCTAGTGATTTTTTTATGTCCTGAAACATTCACATCCTAGACTGTGTAGTACAGAGGTGGCTCGGAGGTCATGTAACTATAATTAATTATTACTCCACTATAAATATGGAATTGCACTCTTAGTAGTTTCAGAATATATTTACAGAGTAATCTCGTATAGGCCATTGATATAATCACTTCATATAGTTTTGTCATCCAATTATTGGTTTGTAAATTAGAGCTGGTCAAAATTATTATTTTACCCTTTTAATTATTTATTGATCCTTAAGTATCATTAATTCACTAGTGAATGGTCAATTTATAATCATATTATAAATTTGAGCTTAGTATCCATTCAGTTCTAGAATTAACACTTAAAGGAACCAATATACAATCCGTTAGGAAAGTTTGAAATCTAAATTTTGTAAGATCATGTCATCAGCAATCCATTTCACTGAATTTATAAAATAAAAGTCACTAGTCTGTTTTACAAACAAATATTAACAAGTGAATCAATAGATCAAACAAACATGTATAGAAGTTCATGACTACTCAGAATTTAGATTGATCTACATATGATCATCACATTGATGTATATTAAACCTTTTTGATAAAAAGTAAGTTCATAAAGATTCAGATTTGGCACCATTCTCCATTTGGACAATATTCAGTTAAAATTAGATATAGGGTGGCATGTTATCTCCATAAAAATGATAGTGTTGAAAAGAAAAGAAAGGGGGAATCGAGCTCTAGCATGATAATTAAACAAGTTTGGAAGGTAGTTTGGCGGCTTAAAGCTCCCCCCAAACTTAAATATTTTTTATGGAGATGTTTAAATAATTTCTTAGCTTGCAAATCTAACCTAGTGAGAATAGATATGAATATTGATCATGTGTGTAATACTTGCGGCGATTAGGAGGAATCTCTAATCCATATTTTCTTTAAGTGATAGCTTGCTTCCAGACTTTGGTTCATTAGCCCCCTAAACTTGGATTCGAGCAGGATGGTAAGTTTAGATTTCATGGACATTTGGAGGTCCATCGTTAACAAATTTGAGAAAGCATCACGATTAAAATCAGCTCATGAAATGGCTAGTCTTTGGAGACTCTGGAAGTGCAGAAACAAAGCTTGTTTTGAAGGGGTAGAGCTTAATCCGATTACAGACTTCATATTGATAATTTCAGTATGGCGATGAAATGAGATGATTCCTTGATTTGGGATGTGAGTCTAAAATCTCCTTCTGTGGCAGATAAGGGCTGGAGTCTTCATGTTGATGCGTCATGGGATGATGGAAAAGGAATTGCTGGTTTGGGATAGTGCTTATGGGATCCCGTTGGTAACCTTTTTGCAATTGGTATGGGGAAGAAGATGAGAGTTCCTAATGTAATTTTGGTCGAGGTTTTCACGATCCTTTGAGCCATTGAAAACTCTCTTCATGTTGGGAATAAGGGTATCAAAATTTTCTCTAATTCATGCTTCATTGAAGAAATCAATAACAGTAATCACACAGCTCAGGATGTGGCTCATGTAGTGTCTGACATTATTCATCTCACAATTGGGTTCAAAATGGTGGAGTTCATCCACTGCCCGAGGGACATGAACTGTCCTGCTCATGATTGTGCTCGGATGGGTAAAAATATTTTGGGTGATGCCGCTTTGAATGTTTTGGAGGATATGTTTCATTCAGTCTTTCACTTTCTTGATTGTAATATGATTTGCTTATGAATGAAATATTTTGATTTTGACAAAAAAATCATGTTTAACATCATTCAATTTGTGAAACTCATGATGCAAAGTTACGTAGGAACCAATTTGACAAAAAACCGAATTTGGGAGTGACATCGAATCAAGTTTAAAGAATTGTTTTGAAATTTTGTATATTACTCAATTACTCAACTATAATGAATATAAAGAATTCTTTAAATACAAAGCTAAGAAATAATAAAGTTACACTAGATGACAAATATAAGGAATATCCTCTATTAACAAATTTGATGAGGTGTAAGTGTGATTGATCACGTGAAAAGTGATTGAAGTAATCTAAGGCATTTGCAGTTTGATTTTTTATTGGCTAGAAGTTGAGCCAATCAAATTGTGCAAGGTGTTATGGTTTGTTGCAGCAATACAGCTTGAAAGATGCTTCTGTGTAGATGGTAATATGTCATGATAAGTTGGCATATTATCACTATTGGCAACATCTCTCATTGTACAAGTAGGCAGTAAGCTCAATATCCCTCATCAAGCGAGATAAAGAGGAAGTCACATGGACCTTGGAACATAGAAAACCAATTTGAATTGGTAATAGTGGCTTTGTGAATATATCTATTGTTTGTGACATATCTAAGCTCAGTTTATTTGGAGAGAACTTATTCCCTTACAAAGTGAACATCAAGTTCGATGTGGTTGGTTCTAGAGTGAAACATAGGGTTAGAAGCCAGTGATCAGGCACTTTTGTCACACCAAATAACTATTGTGGATGGAATATGCAACAATAACTCAATAAACTGTGATTGTAACCAAATGAATTCTGTAGATAGTGACTTGTATTCAGCTTCACTACTTGACCTAGCAACCACAACTTGCTTTTCGGAGCTCCAAGAAATCGGATTTTCCTCAAGAAAACACAAAACACACTAGTTGACTTTCTGTCATCCAAAGAACTAGCCCTATCTGCATCTGAATAGCCTTCAAGTATTAGTTTTGTAGAAGGTCTAAATAGTTAGACATGAGAGGAATTGACTAAGCTTATTTACTGCAAAAACAATATATGGATGTGTCATGGTGAGGTATTGTAGGGAGTCAAGAATGCTTTTGTATAGTGTGGGATTAGAAAAGTATGAATCAGCAGAAGTGAGTTTGTAAGAGGGACACGTAGGTGTGGGCTATTGTTAGCACCAAACATGTTAGCTTTATAAAGTACTTTATTTGAGTGAGATGTAGACCTAAAAAGCTTCCGATATCCTCAAAGTCAAAGAAATAGTGTATTGATCCTAAGGTTTTCAAGGCAAATTGACTACTGAGTTTTGACATCAAACTCTGAATAAGCTTTAGATTGCTTCCTCTAATGAGGATATCATCAACATATATCAGTATAAGTATAATATTTGAACCAAAGAATTGAAAGAATAAAGAAGCATCAGAGATTGAATTGTTTAAGCCCTAGTGAAGCATGACAGTCTTAATCTTGTCATTCCAAGCACGAGGTGCTTGCCTTAGACCATAAAGAGCCTACAAACATAACTTGGTTGATATAAATCTTTAAAACCAGAAGGCTGAGCCATATATAGTATTTCTTCCAGGGCGTTATTTAAGAAAGATATTATTTATGTCAATTTGTTAGGTATCTCAGTCCTGAGTGACAGCAAGAGATAACATCACCTTATTGTGCATGGTTGATGACAATACTGAAAGTTTCAAAGTAGTCTATACCAAGGGTTTGTTAGAAGCCTTTTGTAACCAAACGTGTCTTATATTTTTTAATTGAACCATCAAAATTGGAGGAACAGTTGGTCAAGGAACAAGTGTCCAAGTCTTATTGCTAAGGAGTGCCTTATATTTAGTTAACATGGCTACTTTCTTAGATTACTTCAGATACATTCCTTAGTTCTAAAGGAGGTCTGAGGACAAAAGAATATAACCTAGGCTTCAAGGAACCTGTCTTGGATCTGGTAAGCATAGGTGAGTAGAACTCACAGTGGTAAAAACATCATTGGGAACATCAGCAAGCAAGATAATGTAAAAGATAAGATGAGTAGAACTCACAGTGGTAGAAACATCAATTACTGCTGATGTTGAACAAGATTGCAAATGTGATGTTACTGAAGGAGATATCGATGGACCTGTATTAGAAAAGGAAACTGTACTTGATGATGGAAAGGGTACAAGCAAAATAGTTGGTGAAGATGGACATAAAGAAGATTATTGCACAGGTTCAATATAAGGAAAGTCCATCTTGTTCAAAATGACATTTTTTGTTATGTAGGTTCCATTAGAAGTAGGTTCTAGCACAAATATCCATTGTGAGATGAACTATATCCTAAAAAAAACATTTCTTGCTGCGAAAGTTGAACTTATGTGCAATATAGGGTCTTAAGAGAGGAAAATAGACATAGCCAAAGACCTTCAAGATTTTGTAATGTGTTTCTTCTCAAAACAATTTTGTGAAGGGTGATGTGTGAAACAAGCACAAGAGTTTGTAACATATTAATTAGATAAGTTGTTGTGGTAAAGGCTTCCTACTAGGATTGTAAAGGGAGCTTGGCGTGTGCAAGTAAAGTCAAGCCTCTTTTCAGTAATGCTTCTATGCTTTCTTTCAATCCTACCATTTTGTTAATGTGTAAGCAAGCACAGATTTTCAAAAAGAATGCCATGTTTATTTAGGTTGGGTAAAAGTGGTTTGAATTTCCCTCCTCAGTCACTTTGCAAGCATTTTAGCTTGGTTTGAAGCTTTCTTTTAATGTAGGTGAGAAAATGCATAAA
>QANY01004399.1:950065-1070944 GCA_003255025.1 Datisca glomerata | reverse complement strand
AATTAGATAATTATAAATTATTATTAGATAAGAATTTGAATCAATTAAATCTGTTATTTGTGAACTAACAGATAAGTTAGTTGATAGGGATAACCAGTTATGTTAATTTTGAATTAGCTGATATCTAGATATTTATCTTATGAAAATAAATATTTAATTTCAGTAATTATCATGTGTCAATCAATGATTTGAACTGCAGTATTGGGGGTGCAACACATTAGTACCACACAGCACTACAGTAGTGCCATGTCGCACAGTGTCGTGAGGCACTGTCATAGCTCAAGGCAACTGAGTGCCGTGTGGCACCGCAGTTGTACACAAATTCCAGTGGGTCTCACTCTAATGATATTTTTTAAATTAAATATTATATTCAGTTTTTCCCTAAAAATCTAATATGTCATTATCTAGAAAATATATAAATATTATTCTATTGGCATCAGTGTTGATAGAGAGTCGAGAACACAATTGCTATTGGAATGATAGAATAATAATTGTATTCTCTCAGAGGATTGTCTCATTAAATTAATCATTCTCAGTAAATCTCTAGGTCTCATGCGTTGAGTACAACTAGAGACATAAAGAGTATCTTTGATTATTCTACGTGCTCACACACGTCCTTGTGCATTTGAGAATTAGCTTGGAAGATCTTGGTGTGGATACTGAAATCTGTTGTTCGTGAGAACGCATGATCATTAGTTTGCGAGGACGCTTGATATATATAATGAAATTCTGATTGAAAAGAGTTTTCAATAAAAAGTTTTTATTTTGCAAGCCGTTGCGTCACGCTTGTTTCCGTTTTATCGAAAAAGATATACGATTNCCGCCCGCCCGCACTCACGCACCCACTCTCTCTCTCACACACGCGCGCGCACTCTCTCTCTCTCACTCTCACTCTCACGCACACTCTCTCTCACACACGCGCACACCCCTAAAATTAATGAGTATGTGCAAAATTTAAAATGATAAATAAAATTATGTCATTTACATGCATAGTTACGTGATTAATGCATAAATTGGATTTGATTTACATCCAACATTACATACATTTTATTGTCCATTAGAATATGTATTAACATAAATCATTCGTATGTAATACATAAAAATATTATTCAAATAAATATTATTGAAATATTATTTTGGGATAGAATACATGTCTAATTAATACGTGTCGTGAAGGAAGCGAAACAATCAAAGATGTTGACGAACACATGAAGAATCAGAAAATGACCGAATCAAGCAAAAACAAACCATCTAATTATATGTACATGTAAATAGTTCATTATAAGTAATTAACATGGCTTAGTTTTAGTATCAACAGGTATTTATAGTATTGTATGTTTTATAAATATATTAATTTTATTTACGTGCATGTATGTACTAACATGAATACAAGTCTTTATGTATTAACAATATAGTTTTCCGGTATCAATGAGTAATTATATTAATTATATTTTTCTAATGAACTAAATATTCAATGAACATGAATAAATGTTATCGTATAATAACATGACATATTCTTAATGTCAATATCTACTAACATTCAAAAAGTAAAATACTTTTATGATTAAAAATTTGAAGGAATCTAATACTTAATTAAATGATAGGAAGATGATGGTTAACTTTAATGCAAGAGAAGTAACTCGCAATTACAAAACTTGTTTGGAAAAACAACATTACACATTTAAATCACAATTGAAAACTAGATATGAATAATAACAACTACCTTAAATGATCGGAACAATAGGACAATAACTATATTTATGAATTCAAACCATAAATATAGAACAAAAGTAAATAATACTTCAAATATAATAGAAAAAAGAAAAAGGAAAATCTATGGTATTCAAAAAATATGAAAAGCGTAAAAATAGTAAAAAATAAAATAAAATAAAAAATAAAGTAGAAAAATAATACATGTAATAAATATGAACAATTTTTCATATAAAATTTATAGTATTAAGTATAATTAGTTATTTATGTATATAATATATAGTATTAAGTATAGTTACCTTACATATATAATTAAAGAATAGTTGTATAAAAATAACAAAATGAAAACGTAAAAAAAGATCAATTAATATTTATGAAATTTGATTTTGAAATAAATTAGTGACTTTCGTTTAATAAAGGAAAACACTAATCTAAAAATGAAAAAAAAAATAATTATTTCATTAAGGGGTAAAAACATCTATTAAAAGAATGCTATCACATTTAAAAGATAAAATTGATAGAAATTAAAAAAAATTAAAAAAATTAACAAAAATCTAATTGGATATGTCAAAATTACTATTCTCTGATTTATATTTAAAGAAATTCACCAAATATACAACTTTTCAAAATCGATTTAATAAATATAATTTTTTTATGATGGTGCACAAATATATAATTTTTTTGAACATACCATTTACTCAAAAAAAAAAGTTAACGTGTGTACATATTTACCACCTGTCTGCGAACGGTTCATGAATCAATTAGGTCGAACTTTAATACGTTTCAATGAATCCACCACCGACATGTACTATAATGGTTTTCTCATTGGGTCATTCCTTTCCAGCCCTCAAGCATCCTTTGGAGCTTCCTCCTCGGTTTTACATGAGTACCAACGCTCCTTCATCTTCAGTGGTTTGTCTTTTCCTCACCCTCAGGATCCATATCCATTTGAGTCTCAAGATTTCTATCAGCTAGACACCCAATTCCAGCCTGACTGTTTTCCCCCGAACTCAGCCAACTTCCTGTTCCACCATCTGAACCAGATGACCCTCACGATCTTGATGACTTCAACTCCACATACTTCCAGGACCCACCGTATGATGAAGAGTATGCCAACCTAGGGTCTGATGATGAGCCTATTTCCAAAAGTAATTAGTAGTGCTGCCACCTGTCTTCCACTAAGCCTTGTCATGTTATAATAATTCTAGCTTTATCTTTACTGTCACCTTTTAAGTTTGTCTTTTGTAATAATCATTACTTTAGATTATTTGTAAAAGTAAACTTTTAATTTTTGTTTTTGTAATAATTGTTTCTTTAGACTGTTTAGGTTTGTAGCTACTACTTGTCCGTTTTCTCCCTCCATCTCTATATAAAGAGGGTTTTCCTTTCATTGTAGGCAGAAGATTTTCAGAATAAAAATATACAAGTGTTTTTCTTTCATGACTTTCTAAGTTCTTCTCCTTGCTACCTTGCTCTTATAATAGTTTACTTCTGACTGCCGAGATTCAAGTAAACTCTACACTTACCCTTAACAGAGGGATCATGTGTATCAAAAAAGAATCAGACTAGAAAGATATTCTACTATGCTACTCTCAGTTATTTTAGTTTGATGAATATTTTCATAGGTCCTAACAGTGACTCTATAAGAAGATGGTTGAACCTTACCAAGATATTGAAAATATGCATTAGACTGATCAGTTGAGAATCGTACAACTGAATACCCATCTTTTAACAAAATTTTTGAAAAACATAGTAACAAAAAGTGCCGTATAAACCGCCCATTCTGTTGAAGTCTTTTTCAAGAAGTTCTTTAATTACATAAAAATGGTATTCAATAGATTTGTTGTTGAAATCGCTCCGCCAATCCATTTCATAGTTGGTAACTGTGGTATGAAAATATGAATTATGGCAGTCTTATTTGGTGAATTTTATATGTTTTTTTAATTTTCAAAATTGATTGCTCTCATCATTTGTTTTTTTTTTTAATCAAAACAAAGAGATATTATTAGCATGAAAATAACACATCATGGTATCATGCTAATAATACATTATTAGCGAAGAGTTTATTTCTATCAACTAAAAAGAAAATGTCATGGAAAATGAAAGGAGATTGCTAATAATGCAACTCTAACTAATGCTAAATCTTGTTATAGCATCAACTGTATTGCAATCTCTACTTAGCCAAGAAACATGACAACACCGATAAAATGCAAAGAACTTACAAAGTTGGAGAGATCCCGGGAAGAAGTTTTATTTATTAAAAATTCAACTGCTTTCTTAGAGTCACTCTCAACCAATATATTCTTCCATCCTTCCCTTTCGTTAGTTTAAGGCCTTCATCAATAGCTCTCAGTTCTACATGTTCTATACTGTTATTGAAAATCTTCCTCCCAAAAGTTCCTACTAATTCACCTTTATGATCGACATTGTTCGATATTGAAGAAATATTGGCATTGTTCACCTTTGGTAGAAATATTGGGCATTGTTCGACATTGAAGAGCTTGATAAAGGAAGAGAAGCAGAAGTACTACAAAAACCATAATGCAATCCAGAATGTAAACTGGAAGGGCAAATGAGAGACCCTAGTACTTTTAAAGGCAGAAGATTACAAACCTTAGAAACAATATTAGGAGCTAAAGACAAACCAGAATCATAAATAGGGATATCAAATGGAGAAAATAGATCATTGGCACTACAATAATCCAAGATGTAACATAAAGCTTTCTTAATAGTTAAATGAGGATTCAACAATTTACCTTCAAATATGAAAAGATTTCGATCTTTCCATATAAACCAACAGATGCAACAAAATAAAGATAACATAAACACACCTCCATCTGACGAGTTCTCAAACCTGCTAGTCCATCAAAAAGCTAGTCATTTAACTTTTTCCCAGGGAGAAAAGAGATCTTTAAGTGGAGAGGTGATAGAATGCAGCTTTTACCCAATTACAGCCAAATAACAAGATCAATAGTTTCTTCATCTTTCTCACAGATGGGACAGAAGTTTTCTAAGATTGTCTTCCTATAATTTAAGTTGCTTCTGGTAGGAAGGTAATTTAAGGAGACTCTCCACATGAAATGTTTCACTTTTTGAGGAATTTTTGCATGCCAGATCATTTTCCAAATTTTAGGTTTAGTTTCATAAGAAGTAGAAGCATGATGACCTAAAGAAGTAAGTTTACCTTCAAAGACACCAGACTTCACATTATAATAGTCATTCTTGAAGAAAGGCCAAAAGAGCAATCCACAAAATCAGGACCTGCTAATTGAATTGATAAAATCTTAGGCGCAACCCAAGGAGGAAAAATTGATAGATCCATATTCCAAATAAAAGAGATAATATGATGACAGTTTGGGATCCAATAATCCTCTCATATATCAATATTATAACCATTACCTACTCTCCATAAAGCATGGCGCATGCTTATTAAGAACATCTTTACCATGACAGATACTCTTCCAAATCCATGAACTGTTTCTATGACATTTAGCATTAAGAAAATTGGTGTTAGAATGATATAAACCTCTATGAATTCTAGAGCACATGCCATTTTGATTGGTATAGATATTCCATGCTTGTTTAGCTAAAATGGCAGTGTTAAAAGCTTCAAGGTCTCTGAAAAACCAAGATCTTCCTTATCTTTGCTTTTATTAAGCTTTAGTTGGGAACACCATCTAATGCCCTTATTCTTAGTATACTTAGCCCACCAGCAATAAAAAATATAAGATTGTAGTTTAATGCAGTTATATTTAGGCAACTTAAAAATATGCATTGCATAGAGAGGGCCTGTGCAATAGCTTTTAAAAGAACTCCTCTACCACCTAAAGATAAAAGGCTAGATTTCCAATTTGAGACTCTATTATCCTTTTTCTCAAGAAGGACAGTATATAATGCAACCTTGGAAGGACACATGGGGAGACCAAGATAAGATTCATGACTAGATCTAATAGAGATATTCATTAAACTAGCCAGAAAATTTTGCTTTACAAGAGATACAGTTTTTCTGAACCACAAGCTACTTTTCCTAAGATTCACACATTGGCCAGAGGCATTACAATATCTAGAAATGCACAAATTAAGATTATGACAAGATTTTTCATTTGCCTCACAGAAAAACAAGTAGTCATCAGTAAAAAGAAACGAGAAATAGGAGGGAAAGATCTTTTCATTTTAATGGGAGTAATCAAACCATCATCAGAAAATTTATGCTGAATACTAGACAAGCAATTGGCAGCAGGGGACAGTGTGTCACCTTGTCTAAGGCCTCGTTGAGGATGGAAAGAATCACTAGCGTTGCCATTAATTATAAGCCTATAGTTTACAGAATTGACACTCAACATAATCCAGTGCACAACAGTATTATTAAACTAATGCTTGAGAAGAAGATTCTTTATAAAGAGCTAATCCACCCAGTTAAAGGCCTTAGTCATATCAGTTTTAACAGCCAAAACACATTTTCTACCTTTTTTTTCCTTCTTAATGTGGTAAAAGGCTTCTTCGGCAACAATAATGTTATCCTGAATGAGCCTACCGTTCACAAAAGCAGCTTGATTTTTAGAGATTAAAGAAGAGAGAAAATGTTAATTCTATTGACAATGACTTTAAAAAAGACTTTTCAACTGAAATTGCAGAAAGCTATAGGCCTAAAGTTAGTAGGGGACTCAGGCTGTTTAACCATAGAGATAAGAGTTATGAAGGTTTCATTGGGTGAGTTTAGGAGGTAGCCTTTGTCCAAAAAAATCTAAGGCAGCTCTCCATAGGTCCATACCTACCGACTCCCAATTTTTTTCTATAGAAAAGCAAATTATTGATATTACCATCTATAGCAGGGTTTATATGACTTAGAACCCAGATTATATCAGAGGTAGGTTCACTAGCATAGTTATCTTTAAAAGAAATCAAGCATAACACTAGAAACATTAAGGTCCCAGTTACCGAAATTATTCTTAAGTCTCTTGATATAGTTTCCAGATATTCTATTAAGGACAGAAAAATGAAAAAAAAAAAAAAGCAGTGTTTTTGTCACCAAATTTAAGCCAATGTTTCTTAGCTCTGATTCCCCAATAAAGTTCCTATTTTTTCCAAAGCCTGCTCAATTTATCCTTAATATGAGCCTTTCCATATCTCTGGAAATCATCCCTATCATTAAGAGTCATCTTAAGGGTGTCAATTTCTTTTGTAAGATTGACTCTATTTTCCTTGTTCCATTTTCTGATCTCACTTTTGCAAATTTTTATTTTAGTGATGAAGTTTGCCATACCTCTAGTCTTACTAGAGAGGTTCCAAACTTTATTGACAATATCTATGAAACCATCTTCTTCATGCCACTTACGTTCATATCTAAAAGTCTTACTAGAGAGGTTCCAAACTTTATGGACAATATCTATGAAACCATCTTCTTCATGCCACTTATGTTCATATCTAAAAGTCTTTTTAGCATGCGTTTTTTTATTCTCAAGTCAGAGAATCATCATACTATGGTCTGAACCTATGTTAGGGGGACTGAGACATCAATGGGAAATTATTAAGGGAAGCTTTACTGATAAGGATCGCTTTACTGATAAGGATCTTATCTAGTCCTTCTTGGATGAAATCATCTCCATCCCAATTGTTTCTCCAAGTGAAGAAACAACCCATAACTTTAAGCTCAAGTGCATCACATCTATTTATAAAGTTCCTGAATCTACTAGCCCTATTATAGTCAACAGGCCTACCCCCCGATTTCTCATTAGAATAAGCTAACTCATTAAAGTCACCAAATATAATCCAACGGCAATTGGAACTAGGATTAGTATTTACTATATGCTCAAAACCATTCCACCTATCATTGCCATTTTTACTTCCATAGACAAAGGTCAGATTACCTACATTACGAATCACTAAATCAATGATATTTCTAGAGCCAGAAATACAATTAATAGATAAGGTGTTGTTTTAGAAAAAAAATAAACCACCAGAGAGGCCACCAAGCTCAATTATAAAGGAATAATCAATTTTTTTAGGAAGTACCTCACCTCTGGTTTTCTTCATTTTGGTCTCCATCAAGAAAATCATCAGAGGTTTATGAAGATACACAGCATCCTTAACAGCTTGGATTGTAAGGGGTTCCCCAACCCTTGACAGCTCCAAATCAGAAAGCTCATAATTGCTCGGGTGGCTTATCAAGGTAAGCCATCATTATCCCCACATTGACGTTGTACTAGGATAAGTACCTCTAGTAGATTTTCTCAATTCCATTCCCTTTCCTCTGCCCAAGTCCTTATTTATCCAAGTGCCTCAATTGCTTTAGGCTTAGACTCCTTGATTGGTTTTCCTTTGCACTTATTTCTTTTGTTCAGTATCTTTGCATTACCATTAGCAGAACAACAGAATTTAGAGTGGGCAGGATCCTTCCCTGATACCATCATCTCCAGTGTGCTTCTTTCTGAGTAGAATTATACTTATCTCATGTTCTTGGACTTTTCTTGAGCTTTATTCAGCAATAGGTGGGGTATTCTTATTGAGTGTGCCATCTTCCTTCTGAATATTTGCACATTTATCCAAATGATCCCTCAAGAATCTTTCTTTAACCCAACTAGAAGTTTAAGTTGGTTTCAACCTTCATCCAATCACCAAACAGAGGGTCCTTAATTTCCATTACTGATTTATCATCACAGCTTCTAACATTATGACAGAGTAAATCGCATTTGAAATAAAGTTGGGAGAGTCTTTTGTATTTTACCTCCACCCAATAGGCTGCCTGTTTGTTCTTTTGATCTAGAAGTTTTGGACAAACTTCTTTTTGATATGTACATTCACTCTGACTCTAACAGACCAAAGGAGGGCAGGGCCTTCATTGAATATTCATCAATTTCAATTTGGTCACCTAATTGTCATAGCTATCTTCTTTATAACTGCAGGTATCACCCAGTCAGGGGGGAGATCGTGAATTTGCACCTACATCGTGCAGGTTCCAAAATTAATTTCCGAGGGCTAAGTGCCTGCTTCAAAATCTTTAAACACTAGAAGGCTGATGTTGAAGGACCGAGGACCGAGGACCTTTGATTTTTGTTTTTTTCATTTCTTTGAGGTTAAGAAATTTGAAAAGAAAGAGACTCTTTTCTAGGACTTTTATCTCCAAACCATGTTCAATGCTCCAATTTTTCCTCAGCACAGACAAGATCACCGTGAGGTTGATGCTCTTCTCCGAGAATAGTTTTCCAACCATTCTTTTTTCTCTTTTTTTACCATCAAGTTTTCCAACCATCCAACCTTCAGTTTTTGTGCTCTAATTTTGGAGGATATCTCCGAGATCTAGGATGCATTAGACATCTTCAACCAGTTTTTTCATTGTTGAAAAAAGGATGAAAAAGAAATCTATAGGAACGAGGAGAATCAAAGGAATAACGCAAGAAAATAAAAGCTGAGTAAAGGACAAATGTGATTAGAGAAAATTAAAGAGGGGGGTACAAGAATCAAGAGAGTGAAAGCAGAAATTCAGATTAACAAGAAAACAGGGGAGAAAACAGAAGGAGAAATTTGGAAGAGGAAGGAGGGAAAGTTTCTTGATTGTTTAACGGCTAGTAATTTTTCATTGGAAGAAGACTAGAGAACGGAAAACAAAACAGGCTTTCAAGGGTTTTAAGCTTACTTGGAGGTTCTGAGGAGGAGAGGTCCGTCACCACGAGGGTTTTGAATAGGGATCTTTATGCCGCTCACTTTTCATCGGCGGTATTCGTCCGTCGCCGCTCGCGGAGGTCCGTCGCCGTTCGCCTGGTTCGTTCGTCGTTCGTCTGGTCTCTCTTTGCTTTTCGTTCGTCGGCGTTTTCAGGTCTTTCACTGTGGGATTTTGGTTCTGGTTTTCTGCGGTGGTATTTTGGTTCTGGTTCGTCGTTTTCTGCAGTAGGTTTCTGGTTCTGATTCGCTTTTTTTTTCTGCGGTGGGATTCTGGTTTTCTGGTTCTGGATCGTCTGGTTCACCGTTTGTGATTATGTTTTGGGCGATATTTGTTCTTTCACCGTTTGCGATTTTATTTTCACCATTGGCGATTCTGTTCGTCTGATATTATGTTTGAGTGTTGTGATTCTGTTTTGCGGTTCTATTTTGGGCGAGTTTCGATTGATTCTATTCTGGGCGTTTTTCGCCGTGATTCAGCCGTGGGTCTTTGGTTTGTGGAAGTTCTGATTCGCGGTGTTTACTGATCATGTTTGGTTAATCCTAACACTATGAAAGTCCCAATCCAAAAAGAGCACAATAGATGTTTAATTTTCAATGGCGTCTTATCTCTCTTGGAAGAGATTTTTTTCACATACTTTTGAACTTTTGAAGAGGATAAAGCACGAGTTTTGAGTATTGAATCATTTTCTCTGAAACTTGGGATTCTTAGACTTTAACCATGGACTCTGAATTTTAATCCTAACACGTAATGTACGACGAATGTCAAGTATGAGTGTGGTTCTATGATCTTTCTTAGGATTTTTGGCACACTCGAATTCTTTTTGATATGACACGTGAGATTGGTGTTCCACTCAAATTTGATAAGACTACTCTTGAATGAGATTATGGCCATTTTGCCTGTATGTTGATTGATGTTAACCTTTCCAAGCCACTACCTGAATCCATCATGATAAAAGTTGATGATAATTATCGTTTTCCAACTCTTTATTTTGAGAATGTTCTGAATTTTTGCTCCACTTGTTATTCTATTGGCCATATGGCTACATCATGTTGTTACGCTGTTCCAAAGATGGTTAATGTAACCAATGAGGCACGAGATAAAAAATTGAGAAAGGTAGATCTAAAACGCGTCAAGAATATCAACCGAAAGATAATTCAATGGATGCAACTATTTCAGAGAAACTTACTACAAAACTTGGTGCGAATGACAAAGTATCTATGATTGAAAAACCTGTAAAATTGGTTTCAGACATTGTTCTTGAACTGGATGCTTCTTCCAATTCAACCATGTTGATTAGTCCTTGCACTTAGAAGACATCTGGTAATGATGATGTTAATGCAAACGCTCATCTAGCTCATGTAGACGATCCTTTGGATAATTCAATTGTGCCATCATAAGTTGATCCTAATAAAGTATATATCTCAGACAATCCTGTAGTTTCCCATTTGAGGCTTTCACCTATTGAAGGTTCAGACCATCCCATTCAAGATGCAACTCTTTCAAAGTTTGACGGTGAGAATACAGATTCAGATTTTTCTTATACTAATGCTCAATGGGTTAACTCTTGTTCGGATAAAATAGAAAGTTCTAATTGGAAGGTGGCTATGCTAAATATAGTAAAAAGAAATAATAAACATGTTGTTATCATGACTAATTCACCCTAGACCAGGACTCTTAAAAGTAAAACAATTAATGTTTGTCCTTTATTGGAATTATAGAGTGTAGATACAGTATTTTATCCGGTCTAATACTTTAAAATTATAAATTTTATTTTTTGGCTCATATACTAGTCTAAGATTATATGTATGATTTGAAAAATAGCCCAAGGCCTAAATATAAGAAGAATTTTCCAAGGACTAAAAAATAAAAAAGGAGCAAAATGACTAAAAATAAAAAGTTAAGCTCTAAGTTTGCATATAAATAGAGGGGAGATCTCCACTTGAAAAGAGGGATTGAAGAGTGAGAAAGAGAGGTGATTTTAGAGAGAGAAAGAGATGTCCTGAAAAAAATGGAGAGACTTTCTAAGAAAAAGAGAGAGAGAGAGAGTCTTTATTTCTATTCATCTTTCATCTTCTCCTATTTTTTTTCATAAGGTAATTTAAATTTCTTGCACATTAGAGAACAATATATATCTTGTTCATTATTCTCCATCCTCTCTCATTTATACCCATGTAGTATTTGCTCTTCTTTCCTTTCCCATAATATATATATATATATATGTGTGTGTGTGTGTATGTTTCTTTTCTTCACTTTTTACTCTTAATATTGAGTTTTATTTTTATACATTAATTATTTTCTTACAAACTTGATAATAAGATATCTTCGTCATCAACTCAATCAATAAGTATGAGGACAAGACCTTTGAGAGGTGTAAAATTAACTCAATGTAAATCAACCATTTAATGGATAAAAAATGTATATTTGTTGTAAAAATCCGATATGATAATTTCTTTACATAACAATGCATAAAATATAGAGTTAAACATCTATATAAAAATCATGCAAAAATTTAAGTTTTGAAATTTTTTTAATGTTCTCATAAGTCTTTTCATTTTTTTAGATTTTATTACTATTTTAGTGACACTTATTTGAACTAATTACCGTCCATAATCATTCATTTTTTATTTGATTAGCAATGAGGGAATAAATGAAATATTGGTAATGAGTGAACTAAGTAGTCCAAAATAAAAAAAAATGGTATATTTATATCCTAAAACAAAAATATTCTATTTTAAAATTTTATTGATATTTTTTAGTGACACTTATTTGAACTAGTTACCATCCATGATCATTCATTTGCTATTTGATTAGCAACGAGAGAAGAAAAAAATAATAATTAATGAATTAAGTAGTCTAAAATAAAAAAATGGCATACTAAAACCCAAAAATATTTATAATTTGAGATTAAAAAATTATTTATAGTTATATTATATAAAAGAATGAGAAATTAACCTAAACAAAAAAAAAACAAAAAGAGGGTGATATCACCCTCTCTAGCAAAAAATAGAGGGTCACACCCTTTGTTAAGACAGAGGGTAATGCACCCTCTGTACACAAGCCACAGCTTGTCCCCTTCCCTTTATTTATTTATTTTTTATATTTTTATATATTTATTTTATTCTGATTTTCTCTCTTTTATTTATTTTTGTATATTTACTTCACTTTACATATTTTACATGTTCATCTTTTCCCTTACATTTTCTTAATTTTGTCATCACACAACTTGTGATTCTGATTTTTTTATCTATTTATTTCTTTTACACTTTTTAGTTATCAATATAACTTTATTTAGATATTTATTTATGTAACTCTCTTATATTATCACGTTTGTGATTCATTACTCATTCACTTATGATTATATAACATATATATATATTTGGGTCATAAATGAACACATAAATTTAAATCATATTTTTTTTCACTAAAAATTTTTCTGACGACGGACTTTGACATTTTGAGATATCAAATTTCTCGAACTACTGAGATAAGGAGTTATTCTTGGGATACCGAGAATAACTCTAATAATGCTTTGATTTTAAAAAAATATAAACAAAAAAAATAATTTTTCAATGGTTTTTGTACCACCTATCAAATGTCACTTATTTTGTTCATTTTTACGATACAAAATGTACCAAATGGAACATTCAAAAATGAATTTCTTTAATCTTTTTTTAAAATATAATTTGGATAGCATTTGATTAAATTTGGTAACCATTTTAACAATGAGTGTTGTGGGGTGCTAATGCCTTCTTCACACACACAAATGACTTCCAAACCAACTTTGAGTTTTTGTAGACCAAAATTTTTATTTTAAAATTGTGTGACTAATAACACCCTAAAATGATTGATGGTGACTCCAAATTACTTCTTTTTCAAAAATAATTTTTCAATTGCCGCTTCGCATCGCAGGCACGTTGCGACATAAAGGTATTGTAAATCATGATACTCAACGCGCTTTGAAAGATTTTGTTTTCGCCATAAGCTGGATTTTGTTTGCATTGCTGAACTTTTATGCAGTTTTGATGTGGTTGCTTCTTCTTTTTAGAGATCCCTTGGGTTACATGACATTTGTCCTAATGCTAGCTCTTTTCCTAAGTTATGGATTTTTAGATCCTCTATTATTCAAGATGCTACGATTATTTTATCTCACATTCAACATGTTACTATTTCTACTAGCTTATGTGGTTTTAACCATAGAATTTATTTTGTTTACGGTAGTGTAAGCTACATCACATGTAGGTCTCTTTGGAGTTCTCTTATGGATATTTCTGATTCTGATACTCGACTTGTTCTTGAGGATTTTACTTATGTTTTAGGAGCTCATGAAACCACTAGTAATGTCATGCCTAGTTCTTGTGAAGACTTTCAGGCTGCTTTAACTGTTTGTAATCTTGTGAATATTGAGACTAAAGGAGCTTTTTATACTCGAATTGGACAAATTCGTCGTGGTATGGTTCTCTCTTCCTTGGATAAAGCTCTTTAATCTGCTTCCTTTCTCGATCCTTGGTTTCAATTCTCTTACGTTACTCTTCCGAGATTACACTCGGATCATCATCCAATATTGTCTTCTTATTATACGTTCATTTCTTCAAGACCTCGACCTTTTTAGATTTTAGGGTATGTGAGTATCTCATCATTCTTTCATTGTTTTAGTTTGTTATGTTTGGTCAACCCCTATTGCAGGTAGTTGTACAAGAATTTTTCTTCAGAAGTTAAGACATCTTAAGACAGCATTGAAAAAATAGAATTTGGAGGGTTTTGGGAATGTTGCCCTTAATGTTTCTAAAGCTAATGAGAAAGTGACTCCCATTCAAGATATGATCAGACCTGAGTGCTTTTCTGATGCACTTTTCTAGCTTGAATATGATGCTCTTACTAACTTAGACATGGACCTGGGACAACATGATGCTTTTCTGAGAGAAAAAATTGGGGGTAAATGGCTTACGAAGGGAGCTCGAAATTCTAACTTTTTTCACTCTTTGCTTAAACGTAGATGGTGTAATAAGCGTTTTTTTGTCATGAAAATTGGTGACGATATTTCTTATGATCTAGTTAAGATTGATGTGCATGTCATATCATATTATCAACATCTCTTTTCAAATTCTGGTGATTGTAGCTCGGAGCTTTCTATTATTAGGGAGCATATTCCTTCTTTGGTCAATGATGTGGAAAATGCGTCGCTTCTTCAGGTTCCTTATTCTGATGAGATGAGGAAGATTGTGTTTGACATGGATTCTCTTACTGCTCCATGCCCAGATGTCTTCTTAGGTAAATTTTATTATCATTGTTGGGATACTGTGGGATCTGATTTAATCTTTGCTGTGCAAGAATTTTTTCATACAGGACAAGTTCTACTAGATTTGAACTCAAATTTTATGGTACTTATTCCGAAGATTTCTAATGCCATAGGGATTGACCAGTTTCGACATATTGCTTTAAGTAATTTTCTGTTTAAAATTATCACCAAGATTATTAATGATCGCATTTCTGTTATTTGTGAATTATTTCTCCCAATCAGTATGGTTTCATTAAGGAACGTTGAATTGTTGACTGTACTGTTGGAGCCCCTAAATGTTTTAATGTTTTGAGCAATGGTAGTTGTAGTGGTCATTTTGCTATTAAAATTGGCATTTGTAAAGCTTTTGATTCCATCAGTTGGAAATTTCTATTTGAGGTTACGAGGTGTTTTGATTCCTCTAAGTGTTTTATTGCATGGATTAATAATATCTTTGACTTAGTGAAAATCTCAATGCTTATCGATGGGTTTCCTAAGGACTTTTTTAGGTGTTCGTAAGGTCTTCGGCAGGGTGATTCCCTCTCCCCACTTCTTTTTTGTCTAGTTGAGGACTTTTTGAGCAAATACCTTACTCATCTGGTAGAATCTAGTCCGTTAGTTTTGATATCTTCTCCGATTAGGATGACTTCTCTGACTCACTCTCTTTATGTAGATGATATTCTTCTTTTCTGCAAAGCTTCTTTTAAGAATCGATAAGTGGTTTTAGATGCTTTTAAGCTTTACAATTCCTTCTCTAGTCAACGGGTTAATTGAGATAAATCATCCATTTATTTCGGTAAAGGCATCTCAGGGACCCAAATTTCTAAATTTTTGTTGATGTATATAATGCATAAGGGAGGAGATTCTATGACTTATTTAGGGGTTCCGCTCTTTGTTGGTGCACCTAAACGTTGGTGGTTGATTCCTTGGGCAGATAAAATTAAAAGTAAGTGAGAATCTTGGAAGGGTTGAATGTTATCTATGGCAAACATGTTATGTCTCATTAACTCGATGATCCGATATTCTTTTTTACATTCTTTTCAAATTTATCGTTGTCCTTCCTCTCTTTTAAAGGATTTAAATACTGCTATTAGAAACTTCTTTTGGACATGTTCAATTAACATCCGTAAGTCTGTTCCAATGGCTTGGAAGTTTTGTTACAAACCTAAAGAGGAAGGTGGTCCTGCCATTAAGGACCTCTGCATTCTTAACAAAGCAGCGTTGAAAAAACTCACTTGGAGGTTGTTGACTGAAGAATCTATTTTTAGGCCTGTTATTTAACACGGGATCACAGACCGAGGTCATGGTACATTTCTTCTTCTGTCTGACTTCGCTTAAAATATCATTATACTCATTTGATGCTTGAATCTAGGTGGTTGGTTGATTGGTTGGTCATCATTTTAAGGTTCATTTTTGGCTTGGAAACTAGTTGGGAACTCCGTTAATTGATTTGATAGATGATCGTCATTTGTTATATCCTTCTCTAGAGTCTCTTATGAAAGATGTGTACATTGATCCAGGGCATTGGTGTCTCCCTGTATTCTTTCATTCTTCTCATCCGACACTTACATCTGAGATTGAAGGAATGGTAGTTAGCTCTAATGCAGACTCATTAGTTTGGACGTGTTCTTTGGATGGTGTTATTTCTCATAAAGCAGCATATGCCTCTCTTACTGAGGTTGGGAATCTTGTTACTTGGGGTAAGCAGATTGGAGTCATTTATTCCATCCTCTCGGTCTATCCTCACTTGGCGCTTGTTTCATGGGAAGATGCCTACTGATTCTACATTGCGCGCTCGTGGTTATATTTTTCCTTCCTGGTGTCATCTTTGTTGTGCCGTGGAGGAGGACTTGTGTTATCTCGTTATAGAATGTCTTTTCTCTTGTGAGCTGTGAGATGCCGTGTCGAGTACTTTTAGGAAGGATATTAAGCTTGATGGTAATCCCTTATATCTTTAGTAGACAACGATGAAAATATCATTTAACACGTAATTGAAGGCTCTATGACAAACTTCCACTATAATCGTGTTTTGGGTGTTGTGGTTCTTCGTAATTAAGCTACCTTTGAGAGTAAGAAGCCTGTATTTACTGAAACTCTTACCTTGATTTGGCGTTTAGTCTGTAAAGCATACTCGCTTAAGATTGCCCTGATGTAGAGTTTAATTGATGAGCTTTTGATACTTCAACAACTTTCTGTTTCGGGTTATCTGTCTCGAGCTCTACATATCTTGGAAATTCATTGTCGTCCTCCCCCATCAGGTTGGATTAAGGTGAACATAGATGGAGCAGCTTTTGGTAGTCCTGAACTTTCAGGTTTTGGAGGCATTTTTCATTCCTCTAGAGGACTTATTAAGGGTTGTTATGCTATTCATCTTGGGGTATGGTTTGCTTTTGAGACTAAGTTGACTGGTGTCATCCACGCGATTATTTAGGCTTCGCCTTTTGGATGGAACCGATTATGGTTGAAAAGTGATTTGGTCTATGTAAGGTCCCTTAACGTTGGCATAATGTTTGGGATAAATGTTTGAATTTAATCGAGCATATGGACTTTGTTGTCACTCATATTTATCGAGAGGGTAACGAGTTATAAATAGCTTGGCGTCAAGGGCTCCTAGTGTAGTTACTCCAACTTGATGATGGAATGCGCTGACTTTTTGTTCTACGTTTATTTCTGATGATGTCTTTAACAGGCCTACTTTTAGGTTCTGCTATTTTTTTCTATTCATTTTCTTTTATTGACTTTTTTAATTTAATAATATGTTGGGTTAGGTTAGATGATGAGGGTGCTACAGAAGTTTCAGCCTAACTGAAATGTCTCGGTGCACCTACTGATTTCTATTAAAATAAATAAATAAAAGCTTACTTAGAAGCCTTGGGCTAATCTTCGAGCAAATCTTGAATCATATATTTTTCTTTGATCAACTATTTTATTTATGTTAACATAATTATAATTTTAACTTTTAGAGACATTGAGTTATAATTGATTTCAATATTTTTTTTTAGATATTTTTGGATACAACTTTATGTATTTCGGGCAAATGTTATACAAAAGAAATAGTTTCAATGGAAAAAATAGGTACATCATAATTTCTTACTCAAACAATTAAGTTAAGTGTGTGCGCTCGTGCGAGCGTATTATACGTCGACTGATTTCTATACATATACCAAAAGAATAAATTTAATCCTAACATTATTTATTATAACTATGTCATTAAAATTAATTATACAATATTAGTATAACATTAATTTTATTTTTGAAAATTTGTACATTAATGAAATCTTTCACATTGACTTATATCAAAACCAATTTATCAAAATTCTTGTAACTAATATTCCATGAGTATATCATTGAAATACTATAAATTAGTTTCCAAGTAGTTCTTCAATGAGCGTGAATCAATTCAACTACTAGATACACTACAACAAAAAAACACTATGATAGCGGTCAAAAAATGCTATCGTAATATTTTCATAGCGTTTCCTAAAACACGGTATAAACTAACGTTATTAAAAATCTGAACCTACCATAGCATTTTTTAAACGCTATGGAAAACATTATGGTAACTCTATCATAGCGTTTTTTTAAACGCTATGGTGATCCTTATCATAGCGTTTTTAAACGCTATGGTAACCCTACCATAGAATTTTCTAAATGCTACGGTAACCCTATCATAGCATTTTCTAAACGTTACGGTACCCTACCATAGCGTTTTTCAAATGTTGTAATAAAATTTTTATAGCATCTTTTTAAGCCATAATATATCTTTTATAGCATTTTTCAAAAGCAATAAATGACTTTCGGGTAACGTTATGAAATATCTTTGCTAATCTTTTTTGTTACTTATTTTTGTAACTGTATAAATAGAAAAAAAATCAATAACTTTTGACAATATCACAATATATCAGAATCACATCATTTTATTTTAGTTACTCAAAATTATTGCATAGTATTATATTAGAAATCATACCTCAAAATGACGATTACATATTGATATTTTCATAGAACAAATAAAGTAATATATCCTAAGGAAAAGATTAAGTTCTAGTATAAGCCTACATCTAAATAAATTTTACAACCAGACCACTTAAGTTATGTAGATCTCGGGCCATTGGACGTAGGAGGAAGGGGGCGGTAGTCCTCCAGCCATACTTCAATGTAATAAATAAAAGATTTTCTTGTAGTGAGATGGAAGTCTTCCAATATTGAAGCATCATGAACCGTTGTGTCATTTTTGATAATGTTTCTCACTTTAAGCTTCCAATAACCTTTCCTCCTACTGGTCACCCATGGATAAAAATCAAAGTTTTTAATGTTCGAGCAAGTCTTATAATAGGATCCTCCATCTTGTTAGTCTCCAATTTTACAGCTTACCTACCAACGGAAAATAGAACACTCAAACCTCTAAATGTAACATTTAATACATATACATCCATGTAAAAGAAAACAAGAACTTTAATTTTAAAATTAAGCACCCACAATGATATCACTCAACATTTAGAGACTATAAAAAATACAAAGCATTCTTTTCAGAATGTACAATAACCTATAGCCTAACTACATCAAGTATAACCTACAATTGATGTTATGAACTCTTCAGAATGTACAATAAAGACAATTATAATACCTTATTGCAAGCAACTGGAATTAAACAGGCCATAGAATTTATCAGCAGAATGAAGAAGTATGTTTGGTTGGATCCTTCCCTGTAATCATCAACCAAGTTAAAGGAAAACTGATTGAACAAATAAGCAGTATAAACATGTTGGCACTACTAATGGATTGAACCATACTTATTGTAAAGTTTTGTTGGAAAATGGCCCAATTTCACACTGTAAATTAGTAAAACAGATTATGACAAAAACAAAATCCATTGCATTAATAAGGATCCAAATCGAAATTCCATGGAATTTTATGGCTTTGGCCACACAGACAAACAAAATTCCTCCATTTTCTCCCATTTCCTCCCTTTTCATCTATGGATGTTCTCATAACAACACTCATCCAACCGAACCTAAGAGAGAACGGGAAATAGAATGTACCTCTAAAACTTGCAGTGCATCTATCATCTACCATAAAACTTGCAATAATGTAGAAAAAAGGGAAAAAGAGATGTTAATACGAGAAAAGAAAAAAGAGAATAGAGTACCATAGCGTTACATGTTGTTGGATAATCTGTCTTTGTATTTAAAACAATTTCTTTTACAATGTCCATATTAGTAGATTTATCAACATACACATGAATAATTTCATCTAAATGAGGAAAAATGAATTGTTTTGATAAGCTACCTTTATGCTCATGAAAAAGTTATAAATGTAGCAGAATATAGAAATTAAAGATTGATTTTATATTTCTCACCAGCATGACCAAGAACAGGAATTTTTGTAGAATTCTTTATTTGAGAGAAAGCTTGTTGCTCCCCCTTGGGATAACCAAATCAATTATATCATCTAGTTGCCGCAAAAGCATATATGTTAACTTCTAGCTTGGTTTAAGAGAAAATATTTATTCTTAAAATTAGTAAAACAGAGAAGCTGCTCATTTTTTTCAATGGTACCACCTTTAGCAAATCGAGAATCTCTTATCTCGAAGTCACGAGTCCAATAAGCTTTCCACCAACACTATCAGTAAAGCTGAAGTGATAACCTATCAAATTCACAAAAAAGTGAAAACGCCTTATTAATCTTGCTAGGAACTAAAACATAAGGTTGACATTGTAATGTATTGTCAGTAAAAAAAGGATTGATGTCATCACATATAATACAACCAAAGTTAAGAATGTAAAAAGCATTCAAAATATATTCAAAATTGAATTTTATTGCTTCACCTCCTTTCCTCCTTTTTAGGAGAAGTCCATTCCCACTTCGAATTGCTAACGAAGCTATCTATTTTAAACAGTAATAAAAATTGTTTTGGTAAGTATGAACTCAAATTCTAATAACAAAATGACAAGATGTGATGGAAGTCTTTTCAATCAAACTAGCTCCTAAACACACCCTATAATACCAACCTGATAAATTCATCTAGACCATCTAAAGACTAGAAAGAAAAATTCTATTGACTTCTTAAGTATAGATCCTGCTAACCTGAACAAGTGCATCAAGGCGAGATTAAAAAACAATCAAGAGAACGCTCAATGGAGAAGATAGTTTCTCAAAAACTAATCCATCTGTGAGCTGAAAACAAGAGTAGTTGTTAACGTAACGTCATAAATAAACATCAACGGCAACAAAATATAAGGAGTGTCTGCTTTTAACTCTAAAGCTAGTAGAGCCGCTTATCGTTATCCCAAAATATACTAGAAGAATAATAAAATCAAAATTTACATACGATAAAAACTGTTATATATATATATATACACACACATTTTAGAACATGCAGATTATATAAATAATTATTTATTAACTTGTTTATCAAATGCTTTATGGGATAGCATCAACCCAATTCTTTATAGGATTTAAATGGTCAAAGCCTTTTGTAGTTTCCCCTCCTTTTCCTATGAAAACAATCTTTCCAAAAAGTCAACAAACGTGCTTCGCATTCATATATGTATAAGCCTTCCAATGGCTGAATGTGTGTGTAGACACATGCATGTGAGAGAGACATAAAAAGATGGAGCAATGACATCAATTTTAAATAGTTATTATATATATTGAAAAGGTTTCTCTCATTTTTTTAACATACCAAGCAATAAAGCATTTTAAAGAGCAAAACAATGATTTTCTACATATCAATTCCTCAGGCTCTTGGAGCATGTGTTACATGTCTCAACTATAACACTTGTATTATACAAAGATGATGATGAAGCCATGCCACCAGTATCTAAGTCCATAGAGTTCCCTTTTATTTTATAAATAATGGGACAAATTATAAAGAAACTGAAAACTTATAAATTTATACAGTCAATGCATTTATCACTTAAAAATACTTACAAAAAATGCATTTATCACTTAAAAATGGTTCAAGCAACTTAAATTTGTTGAAGGATAGTATAAATCCTAGGGTACTAGAGAGTATCCCAATAAACATAATAAATTATAATTCTACACCAATCTTTTGGAAGCAAAAACCCAATCCTATGCACCAAGTGAATACAGAGAAATATTCAAAATTTATGTTCAATGGTTATTTTTTTATCTCTTGCTCTTCATCTTGGAATTAAATATAGTTATCTGTTCTACCTTATCTCACATTTTTGTGCAGAAGTTAAAGAAACAAAGATATGAAACAAATAGACATGCCAGACATATGTCTTCCTCATTAAATATGAGCAACAAAGGCAATAAAGTGGAATTTAAGAAAAATAAGCAACCCAATTAGGTATTTCACATTAGCAAACAAAACAAAGAAGTGGAAAAGTAGTCAAGTTTTGAATAAGACAACAACATCAAACAATTCGTCAACTAAGTTAGTAGTGTGCATTATTTCAATGTGAATCAATTTCTCAAGCTACAACTGCGAAACAAGTTGAACATCATAATGTGTGCTAACAGGGCGTATAGGCTATGTTAACCTAGGGCGGAGTGCAAATTATACATATGTTCAAATTTTGTAGAGTCTGAATAGCTACTTACTACTCCTAGTTTACTGAGCAAGAATAAAATATAGATTTTTGTATCCCTACCTACACCCATACTCAGAATCTACACATTGTAAATTCTATCTCGTTAAACATATATGAGTCTTTCTTCATTTACATAATTCTCTACTGCTGAAGCAAAATAAAACAAAACATAAAAGTCTACGAAAAACCAACGACAAATGTAAAATGAGAAACTGAACGATTAGAAAGAGGCTCCATTACGATATGGAAGGATGATAGGAGGAGCTTGAAAATAAGCAAAGCTGAAGTAATTTCTAATTCCCCCATTTCAAAAGCAATGTCAACAACTAAAGTCTCATCCTCATCATTGAGAGTCCTTCGATCAATCTAAACCCAAAAGCCCATATGTTCCTTTTTCTCTTTTTCTTTTTCCTTTCATAATAGATCTGAACAAAAATAAAATAGAAATGTACGAGTTTTCACGTTATGTCATCTTATTCTCATTTACTTTTACTCATATGTCAAAAAAATATCCTTTAGTCTTTTTTATAATTATGTTGTTGGCTAGCTTTAAGAGAGTTGGTTGTTCATATTTCGATTTTTAAAATTCAATACTTATATTGTGAAACCGCTTGATCTTCCATGATTGCAAATTTCATTAGTTGTTGAAACCGCCATATAGCTTGGCCCGATTTCTCTGATTATTTTATCATATTTAGACTATCATTCTGTTTTTGTTCCATGGAAAAAAATCTGTAGAACTAAAATTGAAAATTTGAGAAAATTTGTCCTCGACGTTGGACAAACAATAGCTTTGAGCTCGACGATGGATCAATGTGGCTTCGTGCTCGACGATGAATGTTTTGTGTTGGACGATTGATTGACCATGGACGATGATAGCTTTGTAAGCGATGATATGCCTGAATCAACTATGGACCACTGTCACTTTATGCTTGTGGATGGACCAATGATGGATAGATAATGACTTCGCACACCATGATGGACACACAATGACTTCATAAACAGTAGACAATGACAATGGCTTTGCACTCGATGAATGACCTCAATCGATGATATATTACCATGGCTTTGTGCTCGATGAATGACCTCAATCGATGATATATTACCGTGGCTTTGTACTTGATGACGGAACAGGAATGGACAAGCAATGACTTCGTGCATGATGATTGGCCGCCGTGGTCTTCGATTTTCTAGCTCTTTTTGTCGTTTGAAGTTGCATATTTTTTTGTACTGTTTTTAATGATAGACTGAGAAGTCAATTACGGATAAGGTAAATTTTTTTAATTAATGCTAATAAAGATGTAGCATTTCAAGAGAGTTTATTGACTGTTAAAATTTTCTAGTTATTTTATTGAGAAGAAAAAACAATGTTGAGTTTATATTTCATTTAAATTAAGTTTTAGTATAAACTAAAATAACGTTATTATGGTCAATAAATTCATCAGTTTTAGAAAGTTTACAAAATCCTAAAACCTTACAAAAACTGATATTTTATCTAAATACACCTCTAGTTTATGTCTACGTATGTAAATTCCTCTAATAATATAGAAGAAAAAGAAAATGACACACAACAAGAGATGGTAAATGAGTCATAGCTCTAGAGCGTTTCTGTTGGGAAATATTTTGTTAAGTAAATAACAACAACATTTATGTTATTTAAATATCAATTAATTCCGAACAGAAAAGTTATTTAATTAATTAAACCTGAATTAATTAACAAGAAACTCTACATTAATTCTTCCCTAATTACTATTTGAGCGACTGAATTAACCATCTTCCAAATCTCTATATATTCATCCATTCATACATACACCTAAACATCAATCTTTAGCAAAAATGAGTTCGGTATGGAGTAAAAAGCTGTTGCTTACGATAATGATACTATACGTCGTAACCGAGATTAGGAGCGCCGAAGGATACGAAGAAATAAGGGTTAATATAGAGAACGATTTAGCGGTAGGACATAAACTAGAAGTGCATTGTTATACAGAAGCGGAACGAGATGATTTTGGTGCACACGTACTAGGATATAAACAGGTTTATTCATTTGGGATTCGGTATAGTAATACCTTTCTGAGTACTCCTCCAAACTACTACTGCAATGTGAAGTGGCCTGGCTTTGACAACAAGTTCGCTTCATTCACTTATACTGGTCCTAGGCAGTGTACTGAGTGTTATTGGAGAATCAAATACAATGGCCCTTGTGAACTTTCTCGTAACATTTGCAATCGTTGGTTCTAAATTATAACTATGTGAACCACTATTATATATATAATTATAGTGTTTAAATTCCTCCCTTTTGGATAATAATAATACTGATAAAGTTCAATTGTTTACCAAATGAATATAAAATATTTCTTTCTCTATTTACGTATCAAGACGCATGTCACGTTTTTTTGAACATATAGAGACGACATAGTATGAAGTTTGTAGTTTGTTTTTAATCTGGAAAAATTGGATAAATTTACAAATTACTTTACGCGAGATCAGATATTTTAATGTAATGATATTTTTTCCTGTCATTATTGAGGATGAGGATTTGGTGCTTTCTACTGTAATTGGCCTTTCCATTATGAATTAGTGCATTCAAAACTTCAACTCGTACTCGTTCGGACCCTATTTCCTTAGACGAACATCATGCTCTATGTAAGGTTAATAAAATTCTAATGCTTGAGCAACATGAATCTATTGATGCTCAATTCCCTCCTACTGCAACGTTGTGTCTACTCCAGCTCTAGTCACTACACGAAAATCAAGTTATGCCGGCGGTTTTATCATTTTATGGAGGTGGATTGACCAACTGCCGGCAAAAAAAGGCGGTGTAAACATTTAACGGCGGGTTTTAAAAACAAATGTTCATCTTTAATGGTGGTAAATGCATTAACCGCCGCCAAAGGTCATTTAAATCTCTCCCATTCCTGAAACCCTCATAGCTGCGATTCTTTTCCCCCCAAACCCTCTCCCAGGCGATTCGTTGTTGCTGTCAACGGCGCTCCTCGCCGTCGTCCTGCAATCTTTTAATTTGCATCTTAATTTTACTGATTGCAAATTTTTAATTTGCATCTAAGATTTACTGATTTAGGTTTTTAAGTTACACGTCGAGTGCCCACCAAAAGAAAGGCATTTCAGGAGTGAGCGATTCCTATTCCCAGATCCATTTCATCTTTTTCCTTATTTCGACTTTGAGTAAACTGATTGAGTAAAGAAAGACATCTCAGGGGTTCCGTTCTGATTTCCTGTATTTGAAGTACTCGTAGTTTGTGATGTTAGGAGGTGTGTTGTTCTGATATGAACTTCACTTAGTGTTGCCTTGAACTAGTGTAATTTTGGATTTTTACCTTGAATCGTGTCCATATATAAGTTAGTCAGGAACAGCATTTATCCTCTTTCTCATTTACTTATTTAAGTTTTTCTGTTGAGACGTGAAAAGTTAATTGCTGGTGAAATTCATTTCCTAACTTTTTCTTGTATGTGTGTTGATGAGTGTATAGTTTACCATGATTTGCATGAGGATATTTGATACTTTTAGTTTAAGGCTCCTAATTTTTCTTGGGTGGGGCATCAAATTTAGGGATTCCACACTAAATCTATCTTGAACATGGAGCTCTTGGTGCTTGGATCCTGTATGTTAGTATGAAGCTTTGCACCTTTAATGGTTTAACTTATTTTAGGTTTTAAGCAAGTTAATCTGTCATGATATGCATTTAGATGTTGGATATGACAACGTATTAGGTTCTTAAGGCTTTATTTTTTACTGCTGACCCACGGGCAAAGATATTGACTGGCACACTTGCTTGGAAGTTAATGTGATGTAGGAGAAGCGCATCACCCATGTGGGTGTAACTGGAACACTTAGTTACATAACTCTGTTTCCATATAGTTTTATAGTTGATATCTTTTATGGCATTGTTTTACAGTTGTAATGTGTGGATTTACCCGTATAAACTTGTTGTTAGAGGACATTGTCATGAGAACTCTTGGTCGTTTGAAGGACCTGATGGAAATGGAGATCTACTGTATTGGGAATATATCTTATGTGGTATGTTTAGAAGCATGTAGTCTCAATAGCTAGCATATATATATGTCACTACTATAATTTTAGTTTTAGATGACAACCACATCTTTGATATAATGACAACTCTCTAAAATCTGTCAAAGGAAAATAGTATAGGGTGGGGTAATTCGGGTAAAATGACAACTCAAAAATTAGCTGTCATAAATGTATTCTCTACCATGGCAACTATTGTTGGGATGTCAATATAACTTCTTATTATGACAGTGAAAAAAATTTCATTATTTTATGGTGTAAAAAAATTTACTATTTACCTCAAAGTTTATTTTATTTATAAAAATACCACACTATATAATCAATTTAAACCTAATTTTACTTTTGTCATTTTTGTCTTCTTATTTTATAGAGCGGCGGCTGGCGATTTGGAGCTCCCTCTTTCTGACCGCGCACAAGGCGATCCATGATAGCTTCCAGGCGAGCTCACAACGGTGATCTTTCACGGTGAGTTTCCACTGTGGCTTGAGTAGGGTTTCTCCTTCCTCCCTTCATCTCCTTCTGTTTCTACAATTTCTTCTTCGACGGTCGAGCTCGCCACCACAGAAGAAATTAGAGATTCGTTCTTTTTTAAAATTTCCATGTGATTCAAAGTAAACTTTTGATTCTGAATCTGAGTTTGTAATAGTTAGGGTTTCTAATGAAGTTCTAGATTTTAAAGGTCTATGAAAGATTTATGTGCTTTATCTAATTCTCAATTTTGATATTTTTTCATTCATTTTGTAGTAGTAAGTGCAAAGCTCAGTTTCTAGGTTTATTTTCATGCCTTGTATTTCTGCAAATATCAGAAGCAATTATTGGTCTTGATTCAGGCCGTAAATCACTTTAAGTTTTGGAAAACGGTGGAGAGACACCCTTTATTTTATTTGCGTCTCTACTTGATTCTGCTCTTAAAGGTGTTTGCTTCAATCTTTTAATAGCTACCTTATTCTTTTGTAACACTAGCTATAGTGTCTTAATGGTTAATGGTTATCGATTGCACTTTCTTTTTACCTGGTATATGTGGTTTCTATATTCTTCTACCGCATTAAGAATTGATAAACTTTAATTGACTGGTCAATGATCGCAGGCATGAGTTTGCATGTTAACTTGATCATAGAAAATGTAGTGGTCATATAACTACCCCGAATATGATTGGAAGATAGACTTGAATTTCATACTCAAAATATGTTTTAGTGTTTTTACAGTGCCCCTAGCCATCTGAACTTTCTTACAAATACTTGTAATTAGTCATGTAGAATAGAATTTGTTTGCTCACATTATTACTAGTTGAATATTTTACTGAGAGAAAAAGATGAGGATGATGAAGGATTTGAAAGTAAATGCTGAAATCTATTATGTTTTGGCACAACGGTGAAGTGGATAGAATACAATGTATCATGTGTATAGTCCTTTGTAGTTAGTTATATATCAAGTTGAAGTAGTGGTGTAGCTTAAGTGAGATTTTTCTATTATCTCAAATTTAAAGCTGCATTGTTGAAGAAAATTAGTGTATTTAGTGTCTTCTTGGGTTTTAATTTCCTGTAAATATAAAAGTGTCTTCTCAATTTCTCATTTAGGAAGAGCTCTTTTTCTCTTCCTCTATCACGTTATTAACTGTTTAGAGACTGATGATCTGAAAGTGCATGATTTTGATTTTGTTGAACCTTTTAGTGTCATCCATGTTTTTTTCATGGACCTTTAAGTCACTAGATTGGAATCTTGCATTAGCTTTAGAGGTTTATGAGTAATTGGTAAACCTTGTTGTTGGAGTAGAAATTAGGAAGAATTCTATACGAAGTCTATTTACGTGTTTGACATTCATTTATAATTGTTCATTGAGATTTTCCCATTTTCACAGGATTGATGTCTATCCCCAAGCTAATACTGAGGTTTGAAAGATCTTGTTGCAATTTTTCAGAGTCTATGAGGTGAGCCATGAGCTTCCTTACCTTTGAGAATGTTTGTGGGTGTATAGATCTTAGCAAACGCAAGACAAAGGAACTGATATTTAGTCATTCACGGATTATTGTAATTCTTCTCATTTTCATCATTTTCCTCTGCGTTTTCAGGTTGACATTCGCCATGTAATTTGGTTTTAGTTTTATGAAATGCTTGTCTTTTGGTCTTTCTATTTGGAATGAGAATAGTGTACTTTAAATATAATGATGTTTTTTATGGAATTGAATTATAATGATAACGGAACCCAAATTGCAGAGGACACAATACAATTAGTTAATTACATATACTTTCTTATGGCCATTGCATGCTCTTTATAAAAATATAAAGGGAAAATTATCAATTTGACCATTGTAGTTTGTACATATTTTCAATTTGGCCGTTGTAGTTTAAGAAGTCTCAATATGGTCATCCTAGTTTACTTAATGCTTTAATATGATCATTCTGTCACCTTCCACTATCGGCACTTGTGTGATACGTTAAGTGATGACGTAACATTAAAATATTATTTTTTATTTCCATAACATTTATTATATATTTTATTTTTTTCAAAAAATCTTTTTTTACTTTTAAAGTTTAACTTTTTAAACTTTCATTTTTCTCTTCTTTCTCCTCCTTCATCTCTCATCTCTCTCGAACATTTCATCTCCCTCTCTCTACTGTGCTACGTCTCCTTTGAACAACACATTCGCCTCCTTGTTTCTTCGAACATCAGCTTCTTTTCTTCTTTTCTCCGTATTCTCTTAATTAGATCTTGCAAATCTTTTATTACCCCTATTTGAAATATTCAGTAACAAAAATTCAATGTAACAAAACCCCTTTTTGAAAGTGTAACAAAACCCCGATTTGAAAACCCTTAAAAATTCAGTAAATAAAAAACTTAAACTAAAACCCCTATTTCAAAACCCTAATGAAGAATATTAAAAATCATAAATGAACCAATCTCTAAATGAAATCAACAAATAAGTTAATATTCTATGGACCAGACAAAGAGACAAACCTTTTACAGCCTTTGATTTTGTCGAGGGAGAAGAACTTCAAGGAGCAATACCCAAGAAGAATACGAATAAAATTTACAAAAAAGATAGAGAAGCTCATCGAGAGAGATGGGGCTTACCTGCAAGAAAATCGAGGATCGTAACTTCTCTACAGCCTCGACAGAGCAGCGCATCGAGATAGATGAGCAGAGAGTAGAAGTTCATCGAGAGAGATGAGAGGGAGAGGAGAGAGAATCAATTTTTACTAAGAAGAGAGAAGATAAAGTAAAAAGTTAAAAAACAATTGTTTAAAAAATGAAAGTAAAATGAGATATTTTGATAAAATAAAATATATTATATATGAGTTGGAAAATATAAAATATAATTTCAATTGTCACGTCATCACTTAACGTACCAAGTCATCACTTAGCGTGTCACGTCATCACTTAACGTGTCACATCAGCGTGCCCGTCAATGGAGGGTGGCAGAAGGACCATATTGAAACGTTAAGTAAACTAGGATGACCATATTGAGACTTTTTAAACTACGATGGCCAAACTGAAAATATGTGCAAACTACGATGACCAAGTTGGTAATTTTCCCAAATATAAATGGTTATCTGCACATTGTCTATTTTCTTTAAAACGGTGGTGTTTGTTTGCCTAGAATTTGTTTTAATTGGGAAAATGATAGCACATGGGCATTCCTGCAATTAAGATCAGCACAATGGTTTATACTTAACCTACATTATCAACAAAATGTATGGTGGAACTAATCATGCCAAGGTCCTTTCGTGTATAATAGATTGTCTGTCTTGCCATCACGAGATTCACGACTTTTGACTATACTTCATTTCTAATTGCAGGTATAGTTCAAATATTAGGCATCGAGTTGTAGAGGAGAAACTGATGAGGCAGAGGGCTCACCTTCTGCTTGATGAAGCTGCCTATTGGTCTCTCTTGTGGCATCTTTATGGGAAAGAAAATAAATCTTAACACATACTGCTCGTTCTGTTAGTATATTCTTTTTCTTTACAAACACTTGTATTGTGCATGCTACATAGCATAACATTCTATTAATGTTATGGCTACTCCATGGTTGTGAAATACTAATAAACCATTCATAAATTTATTAGCTGTTTGTAAGGGCTGAGTTGTGTTTTGATAATATTGTCTGGATTGTAAGGGCTGAGTTGTGTTTTGTCTTGTTTTGGGTGTTCGGTTGGATTGCTCATCCTTCAAATTCTTTATAAATTTCACACACAAAAATAATGACAAATTTTTTTTTACACATCAATACTAATAAACCATGAACCTATTACAAATTTAGGTGTAATGTTCTTTCCATCGACACTTTTCAATAATGTAGTTGACCAGATTTTTCAATGTGTGTAAGGTGAAATGCCTTTTCTATAGGAAAATGTGCATACCAAATGCAATGTTACGCTTCACTTACGTCGCTATCATTGCATCGATAAGAAAAGGCAGGAACGAAAAATAAAAGGCAGGAACGAAAAATAATGAAGGTCCTATTAATCTTCAATTTTATGTTTTGGTTCTTGCCTCTTTTCTGTGGTTTCTATAATTGCAGACGGCCTACTAGAAACATATCATGGGAATTAATTGGTTCTTAACCCTTTTGTTTGCTAGATCTAATGTCATCTTTTTATGTTATTAGGTTATTCTTCAATTTCTCCTTGATTGTAGAGTTGTAGAGTGAATGATCGTCTTCCTCATACCCTCCTTAATACTTTTGAAATGCTCTTCCTCAGTATAAATGTGCCTCTTTTATTTGCATTAACATTTTGAGCTTTTCAAACTTCATTGGTGTGCATTGAAATTCTAATAGGTGATCATCCAAAAAATTTCTTCTTTCAACATAATGGTATAAATTTCCATTGCAGGTTCAAGGTGTTGATGTACATATCTTCCCATATTTGGAGTTTGACATCACACCCAATGATCTCTTAAGAAAGGGGCCTCCAATGTAAATACGGTTCATCACTTGGATTTTGATGCTCCAACACGTGAACATGCTCATCATAACCTGATGACAAGGTAGTAACTTTGTCCTCTCTAGATTTCCATTCTTGTTCTATCTTATGTAGCCCTGTCTTATGCTTGTTACAGTTGCACTTTTCAATTTGAAGCCTCAAACCTCTTTTGATAGGAAACAAAAATTGTATTAACTAATAATACATACAAAGGGTAGGGGAGAAGATGTACATCTCTACTTTTACTGATAAGAAAAAATATATAGGAATCCAACTAAACACCATAAAGAATAAAAATTGAAAAACCTATGTATGGTTTTACAATCAACTTTCTTATTAGTAAGAGTAAAGAAAGAGGGGTATCTTGGAAATAAGAAGTAAATAAAAGCCTACAAAGATGCTAGAAAATACATATTAGACCAAACAGTGTATTAGATAAATCCTAAAGATTCGCTTGTTCCTGTCATTCTTAAAAGCTTTAATCAGCATGCATAAAATAAAGAATGCTTCTCTGTTAAAGATGATGCACAGTGCGGGAGACTGGGGAATGGGTCGAGTAAACTCCCTTGGGGCCGGCCGGAAAAATCACAGACCCTTCTACAAAACCCCCTACCGGTTTACCGAATCCCCCAAGGAAATCAGGGTCGCAGCCCTCTATTGAGTAGCCTGCACAAAACTTCTTTTTCTCGAAGCGCCTGATGCAGAGGGACCGCTCCGCATATGTGCTTATGTATTGCAAGCACAATATGGTTTAACACTTGTAAAACGAGAGATAAGAAGATAAATAAATTCATGTGTCAATGTGTTGGTTATTTGTGATAATTTGTTTTTGAATTATTTAATTCACTGTAGTATTATTACTTTATGTGCACAGAAACAAGATGGATCTCTTTTAGAAGACGTATGGACCCTTCTAAGGACTGGGAGAATTAAAGAAGCATGTGAGCTTTGCCGGTTTACAGGATAGGTGAGCACAGACTTGGATCTTTTGGTTTGTTTCTCAGTTATTCATGGCGTGCCTTAAAAAAATAGACATTCTTGGTGTGTGATACATACAACATCATGGCAGTTTTGGAGAGTTGAACCTATTTCCTTTTGTCGAAGCAGTAAAAATGAATGGGAAGAATAGAACTTTGCAAGCCATTGAATTGGAAAGTGGTATTGCTCACTAGTGGCATCTTTGGAAATGGGCATCCTATTGCGCATCTGAGGTAACTTTTGAATTTCTTAGGAAATACCCTTTTGTATTTTTTTTTTCAAAATGTAGCGGACTTCATCCTCTGCCTAAAATCGTTAGGAACAACATATTCACAGTTAATAGTGAGGAGTCCTATGCTCGTGAATGTATTTTGTTAACAAGCATGGCGAGAATTTCTGCGCATGATGAACTTTCTTATTATTTTTAGACAATATGTTATGATGAGATGTGATTAGTATGTATGTTGTTGGTTAATTTTATGATTTATATTATCAGTAGGGAACTATGTAGGATCGATGTCATATATTGTTAGCAGAAGTATCTAGAGGATTTATAATTTATATTATTGGCTGAGACCATCTGGGATTTTATGATTTATATTATTGTTGGGAATCATCTGAGACCAATATTATATAGCTGTGAAAATTTAATTAAATAAAAGTTTTTAATTTTTTTTCTTTTCTTGAACTTTTGATGACGGGGAATTTCCCTCATTAGTAGTACCCCTTATAATGACGATTTTTTTAAATGACTAAAGTTGACAATCTGGTAGATGACAGTCAGTCCGACGTCAATATAGGGTTATGATGACGGGTTTTACCCGCCATCTAACCCTCTTTTTATAGTAGTGTGCGAGTTTCCCTCATATTATACATCCACCATGGCTTCTCACTCACTTATTGTAAGTCTATAAATAGACTTCGGTGTAGAAGAAATTGAATAAGAAATTTTCCATTTAATTCATGCTTAATTCTTCTTGCCAAATTGCTTAACTTTTTAAGTATTGGTCTCTAGCACTTGCACAATTGTTCAATTTTGAAGTTCATATATACTATTTGTCTTCTTCTCCTTTTTTTCACGTATACTCCACTTTGTGCATGATAATGTAACCACTTTGCCAACAAGTCCATCTCTTTCATCATCATTTTTTGGAATTTCGTTATTACCTTCATATGTGAAAGGTTTTGCTATGTTTTGGCTCATTTTTAATTCTCTTCCTTCATCTTCTATGCACAGGACACGTACACTACCTTGAAAATTTGTTTCACTGCTCTTGTTTATGGCCTCTTTGTAATCTCTTGACAAGTTTCAGATTTTGGGCTTATGTATACCTTTGATTCTTTGATGATCTTGCTATTGATAGCTACTTGCCTTCTGGTTGGATACAATATGGACATGCAGTTACTTATTTGTCATTCTAATAGATATACTTGACCATGATCTTTACGAATGTGTTACATTGTTCTGATTTTCTAATCGCTGGTCCAAGAAGATCTTAAATCAAAACTAGCAATGACATTTTAAACATTGGTTGGTTTGATCTGCTTTACTTGGTAAAATATTCGAGAGAATTCTAGTATCCTGCCATTGAGGCTATACATTCATAATCTTAGAATATACCCAATAGTGGATTATAATTCACCGGCTTTGATTTTTTTTGGCAGTGTTCTGGCCCTTTATGCTTCTCACAAGAAGCATCCGTCAAACTTCATCATCCTTGAACTTTTAACTATCTGAACAAGTTTACCTGTTGGTGTTTCTTTAAAGAATTATAACACTATTGCTCTCCATTTGTTGCTTGCAGGAAGAATAGTGCGTTCAGTATTTGGGAGTTTGATTTTTTCTATTACTTTTTGGTTAATGTGATGATGATTCATGCTTTCTCATTGGCTTCTTAAAGATGCGGCTTGAAAGTTACTGAAGGTGCCTATTATTTTTTACTATTGACCCACGAGCAAAGATATGTTTAATCCTTCCCTTTGTTTGGCTTGTATTTTTCAAGAAGGCACCTATGCAGGTGGTTATAAAATTTTATCAGCAATTTTAAATCACCAGTGAATGAGGAAAAAACCGCTAGTAAAACTAAAATTTTATCGGCGATCCTCTGACGGTTGATAAAATTGTCATTAAATATATTTACGACGCCCATTTAAGTGGCGTACCTTGTAGTGAGTGACGATACTCGTCGGAGGGGAAGGAATTTCAATAATAGGGGAGGTAATTTTGCAAGTTTGGGCAGAAATTCTAGTAGAACTAGAAGCTATAATTCTATAGCACCACAACTGAATGCTCGATCTATGCTAAATCAGTCTTTTTCTGAGAACACCTGGCTCATCTTTTGAGGATTCTAGAACCCCTGGAAGTCTTCATCGGGTAACATGTTATCCACTCAAACTGATGGAGGGGTTATGCAAAAGTTTGGTTTTTATCTAGATTTCAAAGGTACTTTTCATCGATTCTCTTGTCCATACACAACTGAATAGAATAGGGTTGCTGAGAGAAAGTAGCATGTTATAGAGAGTGTTGGGAATGATGCCTCGTAAAACATATGGTGTATAGATTTTTTGCTGATTAATAAATAAAGTGATTTAACTTAATGTTTACATGGATGTGTGTTAGATATTTTTTAAATATCATGAAATTTTTATGATTATTATATGTGATATTAAACATTATATATAAAAGTTATATACAATAAAATAATGTTTAAGGATAATAATAAAAACTGTCTATGATTAATAGTTAAAGTTTTGCTTTTTAATTAATGAATAATCACAAGTACAACTCATTTTCATTAAAAGTGGAATAGTCTTAACCAGACTGTTAATGTGTAACGTGGATACTTTATATAATTAGATTATATTGAATTTAAATATAATAAATTTGAATATTTAATAATACTGTTAGAATATAGAGTTCTCAAATTTTATCATATTGATGATCATATATAGAACGATGTCAATCTTGAGTAATCATCATACTCATGTTTATAACATTATATTTTTTTACTTACTCGGTAAAGATTTTATGCTACATCGAACTCGATTCCTTGTACCTTGAAAGTATAATGAAGTAAATAGTTGGAAATATTAATTACAAGTTGGAATCCATTCCTTCATTATGAAGGAAGATAAATAATTCCCTTGAGTATTGATTACGGTTTTGAATGATATAAGCGCTCAAATTTATATAACAAGATCACAAATTTATCATTCTAGAGAACCAGTGAAACTTAAGAAGAAAGAAGTAATTAGAGAGTTTAATTATTTGTCTGTCTCTAATTATGAACTATTCTATGCAGGATTGATCTATATGTAGTGATTATATCAAGTAATAATTCAATTTTGATTAATTAATATCTATAATTTAAGAGTACGATTCCAAGTTTATAGTGGAGCGACTACGAAATTGATAAAAAGATACATTGGTTAAATTTTTTAATTAATTATCAATTTCATTAGACCTTGAGATTTTAGGTCTAGGGGTCCCATAGGAATCTCTGTGAATATTTACAGAGTAAACGAGATTGTGATAAAAAGTTTAGAATTACTAATTCTCACGACGCTAGCGCGATAAAGAACTTATTTTCTTTTTCTTTTTCACTACAGTTTTATCCTTATCAAATCTTAGTGTATAAATAGCATATTTAATGGTTATTAGATGACTTTTTGAACATGAGAGGCAGAAAAAGAACTTTTTGGAGAGGAAACAGAATGGACCCAACCAAGAGACGGATCTCAACACTACTACAAAATGGGGCTTAGATAATGGTGAAAATCCGTCATCAAAACCCTTTAATGACGGGGATCTGACTGTCATCTACCAAGGTGACTTCTAAAGCATTGAAAAAAACCGTCAATATAGACCGGCCGTGAAATCCAGTTAGTTGACGGGGAATCCCCGTCAACTAAACTTGCCGAAATATGGTGATAGTTGACGGGGATTACCCGTCAACATAAGTTGTGGCAAAAAGTAATTAGATGACGGGGAATGCCCGTCATCTAATAGTCAATTTATTTTTAAAAAACTGTCATGGAAATGCTGGCCTTTCCATGGCAGCTTCTTTCATTACTAGGTGAGGGCACGTGCAATGTTGTAATTTGAAGTAGTTTATAAAAATTTACATATAATAGGAGTTATATATACACAAAGTAAAATGTAAGTTGTATTTTTATGTACAAGTGCCCATATGTCATTCCTGTTTTGAGCAATTTCGAATAGCAAAATTGGTTATTGAACATCAAAAACTAAAAAATTCAACAGACCGGCAAGAAAGGGGAAAGGAAAATAAACAGTACGTTAGGCTCTTTGCATCTTTATCATTAAAGTGATTTTTATTCGTCCAGAAAAGAATCCCTCACCTGAAAGTGGCAGGAGCTCAGTTGAAGACTTCTGGAGGTCTGTATGTTGTTGTTCCTACAAATGTACAAGACTTATCATCTGGAAAGGATACAAGTTACAAAATATAATGTAAGACCAGACACAAAGAATTTGATGATCATAAGAAAAATACCCAAACACGACCGTTTAAACCAACTGCAATCTCGAAGGACAGTTTCTTCTCTAACGCGTCAAGAACTGGACATGTTGGCGAGCTAAGCACCCTAAAAGAAGATGAAAACAAAGATAATCTGTCACACTTCAAGCTATACAAAAGAAAAGTGTTCAGATAACAGGAGCAGTCTTAGTACTTAAAATAGATTTACAGTGAAGGGAAGGAAAAATCCTACAATCTTATTAAGCTAATAGATACATTCAAGTCTTAGTACTTAAAATGGAAATTATTTTCGTATCAGTAAGAAGAGAAAGAAAGATGGAAATAGTTACTCATCGGGATGGGTACAATGAAGGATAAACATGCTAACCAAATATGATCTTATTGATGTTTTAGCTAAACTCCTAAAGCACTAGTGGAAAGGTAATACAAACTGAAAAATTAGTACCTCAATTTTAAACCTTCCATTGATCATTTCCAGAACTTCTTTAAGCATGGATGTGTCAAAATCACCATTTAGTAATGGTATTACCATATTATCCAACATTATTCTATTCAAATAAGTCTTTGTTTTGGAAGCATAATCCAATACCTCCTTTATTTCCTCAAGTGTCCTAGTTTAAACCTGCACAAGAATAAAAATTTACCAACTAAAATGAATGGTTTCTGATGTGAAATCCTCTAACGAATTAAGAAAACAAGCTTAGTGCAAAGAGTGTATCTAATAGAGTGCAAGACATACTTACACGATAAATACAAGAAGATTGGAACAAGTACCACATGAACACGCGCACACGCACACACACTCAGAGAGTAATAAAACAATTAACAAACTTAAATAGCATGGCAAGATAAACTACAAAATATATCTAACAAAAGGTAATTAAAATTTGGCAACAAAAGTAGCTTGAGTTGGACAATAAAAGCATGGTTTTGTCCATATATTTATTAATATAAATATCAGAAAATTTTAAACAAAAAACAAAGGAAGAAAAAAATACAAAATGACCCTTAAAGGTTGAGGTTACTACCTCAACATCCAGTTTAAGGTTTCTTTGTTCTAGATACGGGTCAACTGATTTAAGAGCATTTGTGATGCCTCATGCTATTGATATATGATTGTCTTTTATCAGTACCATATCATACCAACCCAATCTGTGATTCTGACCTCCTTCAATCAATACCTAAAAAATACTAGTTCAGTTAAATTTTGTGGAAAAAGTAGGCAGAATATATAACCGAAAATATAATCAAGGATATGATATATACATCGCCCATTTATCCACCATACGTAAACCTGGAGCAATTTTTCTAGTTTCCAGAATATATGCAGGGCGTGCTGCATCTGCCATTGCCTGCAAAACGATGAATGTCATAGATCTCCCCCTCACACATCTAGCAAAAGATTTCATTAGATCTTTTACTATGAATAATATGGTTAAAACTTTAATTTGATTGGTTACAAAAGGTCAAGAAACTTTATGTACTATTTCTCTCCATCATGCAACATTTTGTTTATATGAAACTGAAATTTGTATTGATAAAAAGGAGATACAAGAAAAGGAATAAAGGATAAAAAATGTAACGGAACTCCAAAAAAATATAGCTACGTATACAAAAACGTTAGAAATCTTGATGAACTAGAACAAAGAGATTGAATTGAAATTTTTAATAGTTGACACCCAAATAACAACTTGAAATTTAGCTCTATTCCGAATATTTTCCTACACTTCAAAGGAATCTTCGAAGTTATTATTTCTCTCTCTCCAAATAATCAAGCTAATGGCTAAAACCATTGAGCTAAAAAAGATCATACAAGAGGTACTCACAATTAAGACTTATAATCCAAGCTAGAAAACAACTCAAAATGTATGCAGCAAGAGAAAAATGAATGAACTAGTGTCAATGTCTTCACTAGTTCTACCAAACATTACACATGTATGAGGACACACAAGAGATAAGAAATCTCCTTTGCAACAAATCATGAGTGTTAATCATACATTTTAAATGAATTTTAGACTTGCAAATCATTCTTATGAAAGTGCACGTCCTTAAAGAAAATTATGATTTATGACATATAGGATGAACATTCCAAAAATGTAAATTATCCCCAACTTAACAATAGGACACTGGGCTCTCATATAAATAGCAGCAGCCTCAACTCCGACCTCCATGAGAAACAAACTTCTTGGCCATCAACATCTATTTATGGAGGTGTAATAGATTATCCTTCCAAATGGATCCACCCATCATAATATGTGCTCAATGAAATAAATTAATGCGTGCCAAAAAAATGTTGCATGTGGTGGATCACAGTACTAATTTCTTGATTAAATTCAAAATTTTAAATTGATACATGAATGCATTTGTCAGAGTTTCTATTCCACTCATTCTCTACATAAAATTTAGCACTACTCTTTCAGTTTGAACTATATTTTGTGCTCGCTCTGCACATGAATATTGGTGCAGTTACTCATTTAATTCTACAAATACTAATAAAATATACTTGTATTTACCAAAAACTATTCCAAACTCTAGTCCCTTGTCAACATAATCTCCATCCTTCATGTTCCATTGGACCTGATATTCAGATGTGCACAAAAGAAGCAAGAATACAAACTGTACAAATAATTTCTTGCAAACAACAAACAATCTTGGTACCTTGAGGGAATGATCAATTTCATGAAATATCATTTCTGCAAGGTTGATACCAGCAACAACACCATCCTCCTGTGCTAGAAAATGGGCTTTTACTTCCATGTCGAATGGAATACTGGCCATGAATGTCACATCACCTATAAATGAAGTAGAGATATTGCTTCAAGAATATATGTTATACATGTGATCAATATAAATGCATCATTAACAAGCGTGACTAAATCTATAACAATATTGGCAGAGTTCTATGCAAGTGCTAACTTGATTATGCCTTTAAAATCATAGGTAGGATGTGAGGGCGGCTTCACTGTCATGGACGCAAAAGATGTTCCAAGATCACTTGCTTACCTCAATAGTAAGGACTCAACTGCTTCACTGTCATGGTGGAAATAATAAGGGACTCAACAAGAGCAGGGGAATTGCAACAGACCCATGCCCAGAAAACGGGAACACAAACCCTAATAGACTCAAAAAAATTCAAAAATCACAAAATCAGACAATTACTCAAATCAGAGAAGAATTTGAGAATGAAACCCTTACCTCTGTTCTTCGAGACCTTAGCTCGATGGATGTGGTGACAAGACACGCAACCTTAACTCTCTGTTCTTTAGGACCCTAGCTCGACGGCTCTAGCAACGAGACTCGCGACCTTATTTATCTTCTCGAGTACATTAGCTTAGTGGTTGTGCAACCAAGATCATGAACCTAGATCTGCTCTTCAGTGGTTGTGTTGATGAAGCTCCCGACCCTAGCTCTTTGTTCCTCGATGGTTGTCATGGCCAAAACACAACCACAGCTCGGGGTTTTCTCCTCTTTTGATGGTTATGCCGACGAGCTCGAGAGAAGCTGATCGATAACCCTTATTTTTTAGAGAGAGATAGAGATGGCACTGATAGAGAGATGGAGTTGAGGGAGAGGCTGTGGAAATCAATTTAGATTAGGGTTATAAGATGTCATTTTGGTAATAATGAGAAAGTACAAATAATTGAATTAAAAAAATAAAAAGATTTTGACAAATTTAAAAATTACATGTCATTATAGATAAGTATATGATGACATGTTAATTAAACTTGTCATAATATCAAAAAGTAAAAAAAAAAAAACCCTTCCATGTTGTCATTAAAACCCATATCTGTAGTAGTGCAACTTCAATTTCCTCCTTAAATCTAGTGTTTCTTCTATTTTTCTCCATGTTCATGAATATTATTAGGATGCTTTCTTATTTTAATTTGTTTTAATTTTCCTATCTAGGGCTACAATGTAGCCAAACTATGATTGCTCTTCAATTTTGATTCTCAATTTAATCGATATTTTATACACTACTGTTGAGTGTTAGAATCCCTTCTTAATATTTTGATCGTCTGATCAACTATTGCATGATTTTGAATTTAATTCTGAGACTGAGAAGTGATAATTAATTTGCTCTTTATTTATAACACCATTAGAATTTCATAAGTTACAGATAATTATGGAACTAGTGTAGCAATTATAATTTCTTGTGCTTAATGAGTTTCAACATATTGAATCTTGGCAGAGATGTGGGACTCATATTGTTTATTCATTATTATTGATGTTTGAGAAAGATTGATAATTACATTAGAGAATTTTGTTGTCAGTAATATAATAAACATTGATTGTTTCATATTCAAAATTTAGAGCATGCTTGGTTTGGTGAAATCAGAATCCCTAGATCTTTTATCTATTCAAATTTGAATTATTTATCTTTATCTAATATTAATCAATTCGTTTAATTAAAACTCTTAATTTTTCCATATTCTCAATTAAAATCAGGTTCTAGTAGATTTCAATAATTAATATCAATCAATCATGTGGATGATACTCTATTTCCATAGAAATTTATTACTTGGCAATGATAGTGTACACTTGCACGCTAAAAAAATTGTAACAAGTTTTTGACGTAGTTACCGGGGATTGATTTTTGTTTATTAATATTGAAATTACATATTTAAATTTTACTTTGGGTCTTAATTTTTTTATTTACCGTTGTTTACTCTTTTAAATTTTTAGGCATTCTCTTAGGTGTATGAGACAGTTTGGAAGTGAAAATTTGATTCCTCTGAATTCAAAAATCGAGTGAATTTTCCGTCGAAATAGAAAAGTGAGGAGACAAGCTTATATGATATGAAGTCTCTTTATGAAGATTGTGAGAGGTTTAAAGAGATGTTGAGAGGATACCCACATCATGGACTCCCTGAATGGCCACAAGTTCAAACTTTCTACAATAGATTGTGGAATTCAATAAGGACATTAGTGGATGTAGTAGAAGGAGGTGATTTAATGAGGAAAACACATAAGGAGGCATATGCTTTGCTTGAAGAAATGACTGTTAATACCTATTAATGGGCAAGTGAGCTCAACGTACTAAGAAAGATTCATAGAGTTCATGAAGTCGATTCTTTTGCCACTCTCACTGCTCAAGTAGCTACACTATCTAAGCAATTAAGTTCTTTCATTTCCAATGCTAGTGCTATTCATGCTACACGTGAAGTTTGTAATTTATGCAATGGAACTCATCCTAGTACTGAATGTCAAGTCTATAATCCTTTTGCTCATTCTTAGTCAAAACATGATAATTTTGTTAAGAATTACAACATGCAGAATAATCCCTTCTCCAACACTTACAACCAACGATGGCGAAATCATCATAATTTATCTTGGAAGAATAGTCAAAATGTGATGAATAAACCAGTTACTACGCAGCCTCAATATCAGTTTCAACAACCTAAATTTCCTTTAGAAGATGCTATCGCGCAGCTCACAGTCAATACTAATCAATTTATGGTAAGAACGAATGCTACACTTTAGAAGAAAGATACTAGTATTTAGAGCCAAGCTGTGTTTATTCGAAATTTGGAGCTTCAAATCGGTCAACTGTAAAAAATATTCACTCAAAGACTCTACCCCGCAACACTGAGAAGAATCTAAAAGAACAAGTAAACACTATTACCCTTCATAGTGGCAAAGACTTAGCAGATTGAAGAAAATAATGGTTGAGGATTCTCAGCCAATTGAAGCACAACTGAGGTTGTAGGTGATGATTTATTGAGAACTTAGAAAAGAAGGAAGACAAGCCTAAGTCAAAGCTTTTTCCCGATAATCTTTTACCTTATGTCCCACATATTCCATTCCCTCAGCGGTTCCAAAAATAAAAATTGAACAAGTAGTTCTCCAAGTTTCTTGATGTGTTTAAGAAATTTTATATCAACATTCCTTTTATCGATGCTTTGGAACAAATGTCTAGCTATGTCAAATTCATGAAAAAAATTCTCTTGAACAAGAAAAAGCTAGAGGAGTATGGGATCTTTACACTTACTGAGGAGTGCAGTGCTACCTTGCAAAATAAATTACCCCCGAAGCTAAAGGATCCTGGAAGTTTTTCTATTCCATGCACCATCGGTGATTCTTATTTTGAGAAGGTTGTATGTGAACTTGGGGCTAGTGATAATATGATGCCTTTTTTCAGTTTATAAGAAGCTAGGTCTTGGAGAAATTAAGCCTACGATGGTCTCTTTACAATTAGTTGATTATTCTATTAAATATCCACTGGGGATTATCAAGGAGGAAAACCAGGAAATTCTAATTATTCTTGGTAGATCATTCTTAGCTACGGGAAGAACTCTCATTGATGTGTAAAAATGAGAACTTATTCTGAGAGTGAAAGAAGATCAGGTAATTTTTAATGTATTCAAATAAATAAACACTCAAATGATATGAATAGTTGTTTACGAGTGGATAATGTAGAAGTATGTATTGAGGAAGCAATTCATACTGGTGATCTGAGTTAACCATTGGAAGCATGTCTAATTGAGGCTATTGACAAGAAAGATCCAGAGATTATGGGGTGTGTGTATCGGTTGGAAGTACTCTCACCGATATTCATTAAGAGGTTTTTTGAAGAATTAGAAGAAGTTAAACCTAGAAAATTACCATCTATTGAAAAATCACTAGTGTTAGATATCCATCTTCAGTACATTTTTATGGGAGAAGCATATACTCTTCCTGTCATGATTTCTACTTCATTAAACGGTGAACAAGAAGATAAGCGCTACTAGTGTATTGAGAGATCACAAAACAACTTTAGGGTGGTCAATTTCTGACACAAAAGGAATTTTAAAATCAATGGATAACGGGTGAAGCCATTTTTTAGATGATCATTACGTCTGACTAAAGACATTAAAGTAAGCGCTACCACGAGGCAACCTGATTTTATTTTCGTTATTACAATTTATATTTATTTCTTTCTTTCTTTCTTTTACTTATTTTATTTTAGTTTATTCAAGTTTTTACATTATAAAAAGTCATGGACAAAACTTTTAGCATCGCGACGCTGACCTCCTAACGTTGTGACGTCTGACCTTGGATGAATTTGGCTCAAGCACCATTTTCCCCTCATTTGGAGACAACATGAACAATGCGGAGAATGATGAGGATGAAAGCTCATCCTTATTTAAGGAAGTCCTCTCTACTTACTCCTTTTACATATTGTTTTTTCATTGTAGACAATGGAAGTTTTGAGTTTAGGGGTGGTGACTTTATTAAAAATTAAAATTTTGGCATTCTGTAGTAGAGAACACTAAAGCATATGATGAGATTGGTTTTGATTTATTGATAATTTTTAAAAAATGATGAATTTGTTATCTGTGTATGTTTTAACCATTTATTGCGTTGCATTTCACTTTAGAATTCTGACATGTTAAGCATTTAATCTTAAGTGTTTGATTGTCTTTCGCTTAGAGAAGACTTATGTGACTTAGGGAATCAAAATGATCTCACAAGAACTTAGAACTAGTTTGATTGTTGCTCGAGGAGAAATCCTAGGCTAAGCTACACTTAGGACATGATTTAGACCATCTTTAGATTGGTTGAGCTTTTCAAGTCAACCTATGCATTTTTGTTTCCCTAGTTATCCCTGTTGAGCCTAAATAGTCATTTTCTTTAACACCCATGCAATTGCCTAGCCTTAAAAAAATTCTTCCCAAATTACCAATTTTACTCATAGTATGTGGATGCTCTAGGAAAATACATGGAGCTACACAAATTTGGTTGGATGGGAGGAGTTTTGAAAAAAAAGTTGTAAAACAAAATTGATTTCGTGGCCTCCTGGACTTGAGTGACTAAGCTCGAAGCGTTGTCTCAACATCTAATACCCTAAGATCAACTGGTTTAAGAGTTACTAGCTGAAAGCTCGCTAAGGAAAGGAGAAGCTTAAAGAAATCAAATAAAAAAATTGGTGTGGTAAATAAATCAAGATATGGAAAGTGACAAATTTAGGGGTGTAACAAGAAAATTTGGATTGAGTTCGTTGATTCCTATAATGTTTGTGTTGTTATCGGTAAAGTTTGACCCGATACAATAACCTATATCCTATCTTAAACCATAGTCATACATTACAAGCCTACGAAAGTCCTAATGATCCTAAGTGTTGTGGTTTGGTTACATTAGTGGAGAGTGACATGAAAAATTGGCCTGTAGAGTTTTAATCTATTAATAGATTGATAAATCCGCTTCTATAAGACTTGGTTGCATACGCTCATTTGAGACTAAGAAGTTGGACGACTTAAGGCGGTGCACACCTACTCGGGATTTTTCAAGGTAAAGTGTAAGTTGATATTTTTTTAAAATTCTACATGATCACAGTTCAGAAGTTTTCTTTGGTTATTGTTATTTTGAAATATCTAAGGAAAGTTTAATTAGTCAAAATATTTTTTCACTTATTCTGTAGTTTTCCATAATTAGAGTTTATTGTTTTCTTGTTTGATTTTTTATTTTTTATTTTGCTCAAGGATTAGCAAAAAGTTAAGTTTAGGAGTAATCGAAGACTGTGTTTCACACTGATATTTTAGATAATCTTAACTTTTATTTTGTTGGTTCTTTTAGATTTATTACTTGATTTACGTTTGTTTTTTTATTTTTATCTTGTAGGTTAGATATTCAAATGTATTTGTGTTGATTTTGAAAGATTTGAAAGGTAAAAATATGGATAAAACAAGAAAATAACATATATGGGCAAAAAGGTCAGTGTCGCGACACTCGCGTGAAACTAGAGGTGGCAACCAGGCCCGCCCGGGCCCACCAATGCTCGGCCCAACAGTTCACGAGCCGGTCCAGGGTTTTTTCAGATGGTTCACGAGCCGGTTTCGGGCCGACCCATTGAAATTTTAGGAAGGTTTGGAATGAACCGTTGAGCCAGCCCATATAGTTACGGGTTGACCCTGTGACGGTTTTGTCAGGTCGACTAATGGGCCGGTCTCGATTTAATAACCAGATCGTCATTTTTCTTCCCTTTAATGTATTATAATTCTCTAAAAATGCTGGTGGAGATAGTTGAACATTGGTGGAGAAAGATTGCAATGTAAAATGGAAGTCACGTTACTTTCTATTAATTATTTTATTTTATTACTTTAGAATCTCAATAGAAAAACTTGTCATGACACGTAAAATAAATATTTTATTTATTTATTTATTAAATTAATAAAAATTATTATTTTATTTATTGAATCCAATAGTTGCTTCATTATAAATAATTAACATCACAACTAAGTTGACACTTGCCTAACTATCAATCACTCGCACTAATTTAAATTATATGTAAATTATCTCAAAATAAATAACATGTGATATTCATATTTATGTAAAATCTAAATATATAATAAATAATTAATAACTAATTTATAATTTATGTTCGTTAACAAAACAAAAAATACTAGAAATATTAAGTCAATATTTTTTAAAGTTTTCTTTTACCCTATTTTCATTGAATAAATATTTATTTAAATAAAAATATTATTTTTTATTTAATTAAATATGTTTATCTCAAAAATATATTACATGAAGAATTCGATAAAATGTGTTGAAAGATAATAACAATATATTATAAACAATATACTAACAAAATTTGTCTTGGTTTATGAGTAGGGAGTGTGATTTTCAAAGGAGAGGTCAATGGGTCAAACTTCAATGCACACACAATTGATCAAATTTTGAGATAAAGAGTGTATGTCACGTGCCGGACCGATTCAGGCCCGTTGTGCCTCACAGGCCGATTCATGTCAGGCCTAACTTCTGGTCTGAGCAAGGCCGTGTTATAGGTCTGGAATGCAAGGGCCGTGAGGGCCCGGGCTTGGCCCGCGAGCCTTAACCAATCTAGTACTATTCATTATCGGGTCGGGCCAATATCAGATTTTAACAAGGCGGGCCGGTTTACCCAGTTTTACGGGTCAAATCAGTCCATTTGCCACCTCTAAGTGAAACAACAAGAGAAAATGATTTTGGTTCTTGATTTTTAGCCCTAGAGAGAAATTTTGAGGAAAAGTTCTTATTTCTCTATTTCACTTTCTTATATGTTGAGATTATAGAGAAAATCTGAAAATTGTGTGTGTAATCTAAGGATTCAAAGAACCATATGTTCTTGAAGAGTTCAAGGAAACTGGACATTCAAGAAGATTCGAAGAATTGGTCTCATCATCACCCAAAAGGTAAATTTAATTTCTTACATATTAAATTAATATACAAATTGATTGAACTGACTAATTTTTTTTTATGAAAAAAATCTTGTTACTAATAATCAAATCATCGTGTGCGATGTTTCCGCTTCACGAATTGATTCTTGGTCTATGAAACCAACACAGATTACGCTTGCTTTAATGTGTAAAGCTTCTATCCTTATTCAATTTTGGTCTTTTGTCTTTGCCACAACTAAAAAATGAGAAAAGAACAGACATGTACAAAAGGACATTGAGTTGATTCTGAGTTGTCATTGATGTGTATTTGACTGGACACCACACCAATGTCGAGTCTGTTACCTTTACAATTTCTTTTCTGTTTGTTCAATAACATATTTACGAATGACACAAAACGTACCCTATATTTGTTGTTCTATAGATCAACCAGTTTTTCAATTATGAAACAGATGGAAAATGTAAAATTTAAATATTGATTAAAACTCCACTACATAATTAAGAATAATTCTAGGGTAATCAAGTAATTGATAAAATTTTAATTGACTAAATGATGTGCAATCATCTATGTGTTGATGTTTTATGACTCATTAACATGATTCAAAAAAGTAACCTTTGAATGATTTACACATTACTGGGGTTTTCACTACACCAAGTTGTTTGAGAGCTTTCTGAGTTTCTGGGGCCCCGACCCGACCCCTCTGGGTTAGACGAATTTTATCCTCCATCATTTGGGCAGACTCCATCATCTCCACTAAAACCTAGGTCTCATCATCCTCACCTCAACCCTAATGTGCGGCTTCAACCCATTGATGGAAACACCCTCCAAAACTTCATCGGAGAACTGTCCATGGAGCGGGGCTGCTAGAACCTCAAACCGATCAATAAAATCTTCGACCTTGAGTCTTCCTGCAGAAATAAGAACTTCTGGCATCCGGTTCCATTATGATTGGAATAGAATCGCACGAGAAGGGCGGCTTTAAGCACCATCACATTGGAAATAACACTACTCAATTTTGTGTTTCCATTCAGGATTCAGATTAAGAATTTAGATTCATGACTCAGATAGATGATTCACATTCAAGATTCAGATTCAGAATTTGAAATTCTATGTTTACTAACTATCAGAATTTATGATTTAGATTAAGAAGTTTTTGTTTACTAACTTATGGATTTAGGATTTAGGATTTGGATTCAGTTGAATATATTATTTTACTAGATAGTCATTTAATAGAGAATTTTTTTCTACAATATTTACTAGGGTCAGAAACCCAACTAGATTTACTTTAACATTTTATACAAAAAACTCACGGAAGCTAGGTTAGTTCTTTTTAAACTAAGATGAAAGTAGTAATTTAATCATAACTATATTAAACTCAAATCATGTAAAAATATTTGTTCAACATCAATTGAAAACTAAAACACAGCCAATGAAACACTAAAAGTTGAAATGATGAAAATTAAAGACAAATAATTATCTAATGTTTTCATAAAAAAAATTGACTCTTGTCCCATGTCAGAGACTTTAAACCTCATCTGCGTCCAATGTATACTTATCATTTCAATGTCAGAGACTTTAAACCTCATCTGCGTCCAATGAATACTTATCATCTGAAATTTTAGAATAAAATAGAATGAGAATAAAGTAAAACTTTACATACATAATATCATTATAATTGCAATCACATATGATACATAGTATCCATTCAGAGCTTTCAAAATATTTTTTACAAAGTTTGCTGACCAACTTCCATTAGGTCTCGCCATTACATCTAGAACAAAATAGAGATTAACATTGATAATTGTTAGCTTGTGAGGTACGTATAAATGACATTCCTCACGAGTACCACTCTGCGTCTCCTAGAAAGTGGAACCAGAAATAAGATAATAATTATCTTACGTCTCATGTAAAAAGTCCAATTCAAATACATTTATCTCTCAAATAAATGATTATTTGACTCATATTAATTTAATAATATATATTACAGAACATATACTAAATCAAAGTAGGAGTTTTGAACAACGTATTTGTTCTTTTGTCAATACTTCTTCAATATATATTACTAAAATGATGAATAAATTTATAGATTCAAAGAAAATTATTTTCTTTTTACTACGTCCAAGATTAAATTAAGAACAAAAATAAAAGCTAATAACCAAAAGGTTATAATTAACCAATTAATTTATATGTGATCTCACACCTTTAATTGAGCGAAAATATTGAAGTTTGTAGCCCTTATTTTCTATCGATTGTCATGAAATAATCAATAAGTTAAAATAAAAGAAAGGTAGAACGCTAAACGATGATAAATGAAAGTTTAATTTTGATAAAGAAAAATTGTTAACCACCTTCAATATTTGAAAAGATTAGAATTACTTTTGAATCAATTGGACAAAAATATCTATAAATGTTTCTCTCCTATCTCATCCAAAACATACATATAAAAATGAAAGGAAAATATCCTCAGTTTATTCACTCTATGAACCGAATCGGTATGGGAGTAAACTACGCTTCAAATCTTCTCCTATGAATGACTTATTTGGTAATCTAAAAGTTTCTCAATCTAAGTTTTGTATGCATACTATGATACTAATTTAGTGAAAAAATCCAAGCATTTCCCTGGACAAAAAAGGTAAATTATTCATGAACAATAGGATAAAAAAATTGCCTAAAACAATAGGATAAAAAAATTGTTTGTCAAGAAGAGAGATAGAGATTACCTATATTTTTCTCTTTTGCAAAACATTTCCTGAAGCTCCCCAACATATAGAACTTTTTGTTATCTTTTTTTATAAAGATATAATTTCTTAAAATAATCCATCAACAAATCTATCATATTCCGTTTAGAAATTTGGAATATGAATGGACAAAATCTTAATGAGATTAATCTATTATTGTAACTATGAAATTCATTTTCTATAATGCAATATCAAACGCCACCTTTTAGAGGATACACATGAAAGGGCGATGCAACATATAACATTTATTATAATCAACATGTCAATTTACTATATTATTTCAACTTCATTTTATAATCTTAACATTGTTAGTATCATATTTCTAATAAAAGTTATATTGTGTTTTTCAAAACACTAAGAATTGTACGTAACCTTCTTCATATCCTATATCATATGTTTTTAACCAACTCTTATAATTTCCCTTTGACAAAACAAAAACTCTAAATTTTTATTAATTCAAGATTATTGTGGCAAATAAATCTATTATATTACAACCCAATCAAACAATTATGGGCATTTAGTAATCATTGATTTCTTATAATTAAAATATGTATATAATGTTGTATTGAAAATAAAATGAGCGATACTTAAATGAGATATTTATGAAACGTGATAATGCTTATACATGAATGTTAATAAAATTGCACTTTAATTTATAATTAAAAATTTTGACAAAAAGTAATTAGTTATAAGGTGTTTAATGTGAGCGTCTAGACATATGGTACTTGGAGAAGACTTAAGTATAGACACATGATAAATTTTGAGGTGTTCATATTATATGTGTCTATACCCAACTTTANTATATATATATATAGGATTTGATAAGTTTAACCATAATGGTAATTGATAGCTTGTGAGGTACGTACAATTGACCATCCTCACTAGTACAATTTTACACCTTCGAGAAAGTAAAATCAGAAATAAGATTCTCTCTCACAAATCTATTTAGAGCATATGCATAGACGTCTTGAAGGATAAGGTAAATAAAGACTTTTACCAATAAAATAAGACAAATATATCTTAATGATAAAGTATTTACTCTATTGACGCACAATTTTTTTTTCGCTTTCATGTCACATTATTTCTTTCCTTGATGTTGTTAATGAATATAGCTTCTCTTTCTCAAAGTCTATCATACACTAATATGAAAAAATGTAATCGATCATGTTTCTTTTTAGTAGTATTTTTATTCTTCCAATTAATTACCCTAATATTTAAATTTATAACACATGATCATGATCGTTAAGTTGAAAACTATTCAGGCCGTATTTATTCATTAAAAAGTATTCTATCGCTTAGCCTCCATATCCATCAATGTCGTAATATTATAGTTAAAGAGACGGATGGTCAGAAAAGCAATCAAAGACTACTTTCTTTTTATTAAAACTTCACAATATCAGTGACATAATATATGTAATAAATTGACATGACTAAACATTTGTGTTATGTGAATATAAATACATATTCAATGGTGCAATCCTCTAATTCAAAGAGCCTTTTGCTAATTTGGCACTGGGATTCCAAGGATAGCACAAATCATACAGATAAGTATCAAAACTAAACCGACAAGGACCCTCTTCAAACACCTTCCACAAACACACTGAACAATCATCCCTACCTTGTATATAGATTTCGAACCAGTTAACCGATCCATTCCAATTCATGCTGCAATAAAACAATGTCGTCCCCCAAAAATTGGGATGAAAACGGAATGAATAGTTTGCATCTAGAGGAAGATCATGAACACCAAGATCATTATCTTTTGATTTGCAATGAAGGGTAAGAGTTGCACTTGACTCCAATTCGTTTGAGATCACTACGTGCACTGGTTTACTAGCTTTGCCCATTGTGATTTTTGATGCCATAAGAGGGAGTAGCAGTAGCAACAACACCTCACTCATCTTTTCTCTTCTTATTTCTTGGTAATTTAAAAAAATTGTTTATGACCAACAGAAGTTTTTTTTATTTGTTGTTGCATTCTAAGTAGCAGAATATATATATGAGGGTTCTTGATAGATCTTTTTTGGTGGAATTATGGAATGAAGATTGAATGGGTAAGATTTTAATTATGGAAATTATTTTTTTCTGATTTTGATATTTTTTCTTAATTAAAGGGAAACGTACGCATCTCATCCAATTAGGCTTCGGCTAGAGGATACTCATATTTCCTTTTTCATCTTTAGTATGCTGTTGTTTAATCTGGATTAACTCTTTATTTAATTAATTTTAAAGGTTTTTAAACATATATATGAGGGTTCTTGATAGATCTTTTTTGGTAGAATTATGGGATGAAGATTGAATGGGTAAGATTTTAATTATGGTAATTATTGTTTTTCCGATTTTGATAAATTTTCTTAATTAAAGGGGTACGTACGCATCTCATCCAATTAGGCTTTGGCTAGAGGGTACTCATATTTCCTTTTTCATCTTTGGTATGCTGTTGCTTAATCTTGATTAACTCTTTAGATTTAATTAATTTTAAAGGTTTTTAGAGATTTATGTATATCAATTCCTTATCAAAGAAAGGAAAATGTTACCTTACATATTATCGTGGTAAAATTTGACGTTGAATTTTCAAATGATAATAATTCATCTTTTGTTAGTGAAATTCAGGACCCCTCTTCAATGCTGAGAATTTTTTTCCAAGCCATTGGATAGCTTTTAAGTTTAACCTCCTTTAAAACTGGTAGAATAGTTATCAATTACCAATCTTCTTCATCTTTTCCACTTTCCCCCTTCCCCCTTCTTCGACTACAACATCTATTTCCCCATTCATTGACTACAACATCTCTAGGGCACGACGATGAATTTTTTCTCCTCCAAGTTGAAGCTCGCCTTGTACAAATCTCAGAGCTCCGTCTCTCTGAGTTGATTTTGATAGAAGTTAGGTTTTTAATCTGAAGCGTGATTTAGGGTGATTTAGGGTTATTGATCGAGCTCTCTTCTCTAGCCTTAGCCTTGGCGATTTTGATCGAGCCCTAGCTCACTACTCCTCTCCACGTTTAGGTTTTTTATCTGAAGCGTGATTTAGGATTTTTGTTCAGTAAGTTCGTCTTTGTCTTTGTTGCTGGTTTATTTTGTATAAGTGTTTATATATCAATCGATTTAGTCGTTAGTTTGTCTTTGTTGATTTCCTTCGTCTTTTTCTTCTCTGAGTTGGGATTTTATTTGATTTAGTCGTTCGTCTTTATTTTTGTTGCTGGTTTATTTGATATAAGTGTATATATATCTATCGATATAGCCGTTAGTTCATCTTTGTTGATTTCCTTCAGCTTATTCTTCTCTGAGTTGAGATTTTTATTTGATATAGCCGTTCATCTTTATCATTTTGTCAGTTTATTTGATATAAGTGTTTATATATCGATCGGTTTAGCCGTTAGTTTATTTTTGTTGATTTGCTTTATTTTTTTCTTCTCTGAGTTAGGATTTTATTGTTTTAGCAGTTAGTTTGTCTTAGTTTGTCTTTGTTGATTTTCTTCGATTGATTTAGCCGTTTGTTGGTCTTTGGGTTAGGATTTCAAGCTGGAATTCTTTTTTGATGCTCCCTACTTTAAAAATTATGCCCTTACAAAAACGTATCACTTGATTGATGATGGTGAGCCAATATTAGAGAAATTCATTGGGTAACTTAATATCTACTGCTGATTTGAAAACTTATTTTCTTTCTTTTGTGACTTAGCTATTGTTTTTCTCTTTGGTTTAACAAAGATGGTGGATGCGAGGAAGATGGAGCTTTAATGATTGAGGGAGGATTTGGTTAAAGCTTTAACCCTTAGTAGTTGAGTTAACTCTTCTATTATATATCTATTAGTATTATTCAATCAAAGAGTAATGAAGCTATCAGCACATTCTCTCAGTAAGCCATATCGAGTATTCTCTTCTCTTTCTTCCAAACCTCGTCTTCTTCTTCATTGTCTCTGTTTTCTTATACACCATCTATATGGGTCATTGGTAAGATATGTATCTTTGTTGTCTTCCTTTAACCCGGTTATTCAACAGTTTGGAATTTTATACTATAACCTAAACTACGATTAAATTATTTTGTTCATTGCAGGTATGGCTATGTAACTCCAAAAGATGTTCCTAAATTGCTTGATCAGTATATTAAGGAGAAAACATAGAAAGGCTTTGGAGGTTTGTATATTGGTTTTGCATTATCTAATCCTTACTTGATTTGTCACTACTAGTATGCTTATTATCTATATGATGTACACTTAATTTGTCACTGTCGGCATGCTTAAATTTACATTATTGTGGTCTACTTGGATTCTGATTCAGGATCTTATTGTTTATCTTTAAGGAGATTACATATCAGAGATGGAAAAGTCATTGCAACACGATCTTGAGGGCACAAACGATGCAGCTAAAATAAACATTAAAAAGTACCAGGATTAATGATCATTGAAGAAACGTCTAAACAAATATAGTCCAGCAAATGAAGAAATTCTTGATCCATTCATTATCGACTTAATAGTTAAAGAAGTCGATTGAGTTTAGAATAGAAGGGATTTATGACGAAAAAAGAATATGCATATGTAGTGATACCAATGAATAATATGCTTTTTTTGGTAAAGAGTTGTTATTTCATAAAGATTTACAATGAGATTAGTATGTGAAAATGATCAAGTATATAAAAATTTACATAAAGATTTACAATGAGATTAAAGGTTGAAAAATGATCAAGTGTAAAACAAAGTGACATTTGGGAGGGCTACCTTGTGAAAATTATTAAGTACATGAAAATAGTTGAGTTTCATCAAAACACGTACATGAAAATGGCAAAGTAGACAAAATTCCTAAGTTCATGAAAATATGGCTAAGTGACAGAAAATAAGTGAAAATGACCAAGTGTGTGAATATATAATTTATTGACTATGATAAAGTATGTGAAAATGTCTAAGTGTATGAAATGACCAAATTTGTGATAATGATTAAGTGTGTCAAAACGACTAAATGTATGAAAATATTTAAGTGCGTGAAATTGGCTAAGTTGCAAAAATTGCTAAATGTGAAAAGACACTTAGTAATTGAAACCATTAAACTAGCATTTGGCAATAAAAAAATGACCAAGTATGTAAAATGATTAAGTTGTGCAAAAAGGGCCAATACCGACGGTTTTGGGTTAGATACCGGCAGTTCCTAGCAATTTTTTCCTATTTTTGATGGTTTTGCTATTTTTCGGTGATTTTACATCAACACAATGTTGGAGAATGATTAATTTTGTACGTGAAATATCTTGGTGAACCCCTCGAAGAATTATTGAATTTGTACGAAATTTTTTTGTGAACTCCTCAAAGAATGATTGATTTTGTACGTGAAATATTTTGGTAAACCCCTCCAAAAATGATTAATTTTATCATGAAAAAATATTGTGGTTTACCAATTACGTACTGAGGTTCACCAAGTACGTACAAAATAATAATTCTTGGAGTGATTCACCAAATACGTACAATATAATCGCCATACCTAATAGGCGAATCGCCTAATTTTTATCCCTAAACGCCATCCTGAAGGTGTTAATCGCATTGTCAAAGCCAAGCGCTAGTTTTATACCTCCAATTATCTATTTCAGTCCCCAAATGCTTGTGGAGGATAATTTCTCACTTCTCTTACTAAATCAATGAGAAAGTGCTCCGCGATGGGTCACGTCGCGGTCTCAAAATGGAAGTTTTTCGCCTTTCTTAAGATAGCGCAAAAGGTCTTTTAGGGCCGCTATGTTTCATGTACAAATAGTAGATCACTAGTTTCCCTCCTCATCGCCACGCTTTTACTCATAATCGCCATTTATATGGCTCTAATCACCATTCTTCACAATTTTCTTTAAAATTAATATTTTTATAATTATTTACCGTACATCGAGAAAATCATCGATAAAATAGAAAAAATTCGTTATTTCAAAGAAAACATTCATGATACTCACTTATTATATGAAATTAGATTGGATTAATTAAGGATTCTCGATACAATTGAACATTTATTCATAAACTCGTTAAAAGTTGGCATTGATAATGTTAGTGTACTTTTGTGACAAGTATCGAGCGACACAGATTTTTACTATATATAATTGTAGGTCGTGATGTTATGATGGTCGATAAATTCTATTTATCGATTTGATGAACAAGTATACCCCTCAAGTTCAGATTCTATCAAATTTGAACATATTTGATAAAAGTTTGAAATTAAATATTATAATTTGAAATTTTAACCTTTAATTTTATAAATTATAACCCCATACAATTTAGAAAATAACCTATTTAAATTTTAATTTAAAAGATATGAGAACTACGAGAAAACCCAAAATTAAGACCGAAACAGTTTCTGGCCTTTGGAAGTACTTAAAATATTATTTTTTGGACCCAAAACTGGGTTGTGACCAGTAAGCCCGGTCGCGCATGTAGATCTGTGAATAAGTTTCGATTTGATATCTTACGAGCCACGTGGATCCATTCGAGTCAAAAGTTATGCTCTTCAGAAATTGACATGCGCGTGCCACGATCCAACAGGGAGTAATGGGCCAAACGTCTGTGTGTCTGGCGTTTGGAGTCTGCTGGTGGCGTTTGGGCCCCAAACGCCATGGTAACAGGCATTTGACTCGTGTCCCAGTGACACATATCACTACGTAATTGGTGAACCCTAGTATGTAATTGGTAAACCCTATTATGTAATTGGTGAACCCTAGTACGTAATTGGTGAACCCCTCGAAAAATTATTCTTTTGTACGTATTTGGTGAACCCCACTACGTAATTGGTGAACCCCTTCAAGAATTATTCTTTTGTACGTATTTGATGAACCCGACTACGTAATTGGTAAACTCTACTACGTAATTGGTGAACCCCTCCAAGAATTATTCTTTTGTACGTATTTGGTAAACCCTACCACGTAATCGGTAATCTCACTACGTAATTGGTGAACCTCACTATGTAATTAGTGAACCCCTCTAAGAATTATTTTTTTGTACATAATTGGTGAACCCCTCCAAGAATTATTTTTTTGTAAGTAATTGGTTAACTCCACTACGTAATTGGTGAACTCATTACGTATTTGGTGAACAAGAAAAACAAAAAAAAAATATGCTACCTGCTAGACTTTATATGATCCAAATTACTCAAAATATAATCTAAAAGTCACAATAACTCAATATACATGCCGTGAAAAAATTGACGGCATGATAAAATTTTCCGTGAAATTCATAGATGTTTCCCCAATGATGCAATGTCAGCGGTAAAAAACAAAATAAAGTCATTCACAACTGGCTTGGTTATTATACAAGGTATAAAACAATTAGAGGGTTGCAAAATTAGAAAATCAAATCAATTCATTCAATTTTACTATGCCATCTTGTCTAATACGTACCTGCAACCTGCAAGGCTGCAAATACTTATTAGTTTTCGCTCGTTTTAAGTGCCTTTCTATATATAGAAGTTGAAAATAACACACAGGTTTCATAGCCAGCAAATAAGGAATAGCTTCAAATAAAAGATAATTGCTCTAAATAAACAATCAAGCTACACTATAATAATCGTGCAATTAAGCTAACTCAAACAATAATTGAAGGATCAGGATTGAAACTCAATTGCTACAAGTTATGAATTAAATAAATAATATGTGAAATATTAAAGTGTGGATGATAAATGTGTGAGAAATTAAATATGAAAGTAAAGTGCAAGTAAATAAAAAAGCAGGGGAGAGAGAGATTCGACACACGATAATTTTACGTAGTTCGAGAAAACATATCCATACGTCCACACTCCAAGAATCTCTCCTTAAAATTTTTTTCCTCGCGATCTTATTATGGGTAAAGACCAAACTTTTACAAATCCTATTTGTTTATGGTGTCAATCAGACTTTGACAATGCAACTCGGTCGAGTTTGATCTTTTATCAAATCTCAAAGAGGTTTTGACTATTGCTCACATTATTTTCTAGCTTCTCTCTATAATCTTTTTCTAAGATCAACGCTAAAAAACATGTCTCTCAAAAGTATAAAACTCTACAGAGTTTCGTTGGAGAGGAGTGGAGAAGTGTCGAGATGTGTGTTGAAAAATGAAATGTTGTGGGGTATTTATCAATGTCAAACACTATAGAAACTGGTCGGACTGGTTTGGAGAACTAGTTGCATCGGTCCTTAAATTAAGGAAGATTTCCTTTTAGGTAAAACCGGTGCACCAGTTTCTCCTAGCAGTTACACTGATTTACAATTAAGGAATCTTCCTTAATTGCAAATCGGTGCACTAGTGAGGAGGAACCTCTCTGATCTGTTTCAACCAATCTAATTGGTCTCCTATTTGTTTGACCGTTTTTGCCCCCAATGTATTTTGTTTCCTTTTCTCGTCTGGTCTGAGTCTCTTCGTTCTTGACCATTTTTCTCTTTGATTGACTTCTTGAAACAAAATACAATGCTCGGGACTTGGTTCTTATTGGACTTGTCCTCTATGGCTTCACCCTTAATGAGGCAGTGCTCATCACTTGGTGCTCCTCGACCTCAACAATCATGCCCTTGACGAACTTGTCCTAGGGATTTTACCTTGGATATGCTTGTTCTCAACAGTTTCAGCCTTAGCGAAATTATCCTCAACGGTTTTATCTTCGATCAAGTTTTGCCACTTCGTTCTTGGGCCCATCTCATATGATGTCACTTCAAATCATTCTGGATGAGACCAATTGGAGTCACAGCAAATGAGGTTGCCTCAGATGAGCACGTGAAAAACCTCACTAATTTCGTGTATAGTCAATATCTCCTTTGTATATTCTATTTTTGAATAGCTTGACCTCATTATTAGCATGTCATCACATATAGACATACTAAAACATATGAATCATACATACACTTCACACTTATAACATTGTGAAACTTTTCATGCTACTGCTTAGGACCTTGTTTAAATCCATTGAAGGTCTTAACAAGTTTACACAAACTCTTTTTCTTGTCCACATATTATAAACCATTCTAGTTGTTTCATATAAATTACCTCTTCTAAATCACCAAGAATTTTGTTTCTAATTCAATTTGATGTGTCTGCAATGCTATAATCACTATTAAAATTTGAAAATAAAGTTATTTTTGATACTGATGAATATGTATCAAAGTAATCAAGATCTTTTTCTTGTTTGTAACATTTGGCTACCAGTCTGGCCTTATGCTTGACTATGAAACCATCTGGTTTTAATTTTTTCCTTAAAATTTATTTGTAACCTATTGGTTTGGTGTCTGATGGAATATCCACCAATTCTCAAGTATGATTACTCATAATAGATTCAATTTTATTATTGTCTGCTTCCTTCCAATGAGAGATTTAGGAGCAGACGTAGCCGCCTTATATGTTTGAGGCTCATTTTCAAGAAAAGTACATAAAAAAAAGTTGGGACCTAATGTATTTCAGTTCTTGCTTCCTTATGGCATCTCAGAATCACATGACTTAAACATATGCACCTCACTATTATCAGATTTATGCACAAGAAAATTAAATGCACTGTTAATGTGTGCATAACTGATAAAGATGCAATATATGATCTTTGGCCATAGTCTTATGCTTTTTAGAATCGGAACAACGACCTTACACTTTTAAAAATTTCTAAGACGGTGATCTTACTTTTAAGAATTTCTAAGATAGTGATCTTCTTTTGCTTAGTTCATAAAGACTCCTCTTTCAGGAACTTGATAAGATTTAATGTTGTGGGATAGGATGACATTTTATGTTGCTATCTTCTTAAATCATTACCAAACTTATCAAGTTTCTCTTGATGGCTGACATGAGGATTTCATAGCATATACAATGGTAGTACTTCCGTTGCATGAACTTGACATCATAACAGTTTTAGATACTGAAATGGAAAATCTTTTTGTTTTAGATTATAAGATAAATGAATGTGCAATACTCTATCTCTCACCGAAACGGATTATGCTTGTACTCAGAGAAATGCACTGGGGGAAATCAGAAAATTCAACCCTTGCAATTGGCCTCGAAGTTATATTAAACAGGAGACTTGTGACTATCAAAGACGGTCACGAATAAGATACTTGTGACTATCTAGAACATTTTCAATAGCAGTAAAGTAAATGCTTACAGCAGTCACTAAGGCACTTTACCTGAAGGTTCACCAAAAACTCTTACCCACATGGCCATTAAGCAACTTATGTCTATTTACTACATATCCGATATTAATACACACATTGAGAACTTGACACGCGTATTCATGCACATAAAAAGTTTTTCAATATTACATTCATAAATATCACTTTTCAGATAGTGTAATTGTCAATATGATTAAGAAGGAAAAAGAAAATAACACCCAACGATGGTAAATGAGCCATAGCTCTAGAGCGTTTCTATGAGTTGTTTTCTTGGGTAAATACTAACAACATTTATGTAAATGTCAATTAATAAATCAATTAATTACGAACAGAAAATTTAATTATTAAACGTCAATTAATTAACAAGTAACTCTCAAATATTAGTTTTAAAAAAACACTCTCAATTCTTCACTAGTTACTATTTCAACCATCTTTCAAATCTCTATACATTCTTCATCCATTCATCCATACACCTAAATATCGCTAGCAAAAATGAGTTGGGCATGGCGTAAAAAGCTGTTGCTTACGGTAATGACACTATGCGTCGCAACAAAGATCAAGAGCATCCAAGGATACGAAGAGATAAGAATAAATATAGAGAATGATTTAGCAAGAGGTCATAGGCTAGAAGTGCATTGTTATACAGAAAATCAAAAACAGGATTTCGGGGCACATGTATTAGGATATAAACAGGTTTATTCATTTGGGATTCGGTATAGTAATAGCTGGGATATCCCAAACTACTTCTGCAACGTGAAGTGGCCTGGCTTTGAGAACAAATTCGTTTCATCTCCCGGTGAGTGCACTGAGTGTTATTGGAGAATCAAATTCAATGGCCCTTGTCAACTTTCTCATGGCCCTCCTTGCGAGGGTTGGGAGCAGTAAATTATAACTACGTGATCCGTTAATATATAATTATATTGTGTTTTAATCCCTACTTATTGGAGAATTATTATATAATAAAGTTCAATTTGTATACCAAATGAATAAGAAATATTTCTCTCTATATATGTGTACATATATGTATATATATCACCACTACAAGAAAACAGGTCAATTGAGGTGGTTTTTTGACCTGTGTTGACGGTTCTCAACAGTCATGACAGCTGCCGTCGCAGTACCTATTGCGACAGTTATATATATGAACCATCATAGAAACGTCGCTATAATGTGGGCTATTGCAATGGTTTGTTTTGTAAGTGTGACGGTTGTTATTCGCCGTTATTCATATTTATAGCGATGGTTTACTGTAACCGTCGTTGATTTACATTTTAAAACAAGTTTCTAGCGACGGTTTTCTAGCCGTCGCTATTTGATATCTTTAACGACGGTTGTGCAAACTGTCACTGCTTCTCCAAATCGTGACGGTTGACTAACCTTCGCAAACTCCTCCGAAGAACACTTTGTTTTTAATTCATCATGAAATTGAATCATTCTCCAGCTACCATTTGCATTTCAATCTATTCCCAAAAAAACTTGCATTTCCTGCATATATAACAATTTTAACAGCTATCCACAACAGTCAGAAAGTATTCATCATATACATTTATAAGTTACCTAAATTATCAAATGTTGACCCATGAATTCAAAAAGTTATTCAAAATATTAAATTATCAATATAAATTAACCAAAGTATGAAAGTATGAAAAGATACATAATAACAAAGTATTTCACAACTATGAAATAAAGTTCAAGGCATAAAACACTACCTTACCCTCTACGAGAGTCCTGCATAAACTTCATAAGTAAGTTTAGTTGAGCACATAATAAAAAGCATACTGCGACAGTTCAACAGAAGCGTGAACTCACTTGTGTTGATTTTTTTAACTGAAGCAATATGTTGGTATAGTGCAACGGTTTTGACGAACCGTCGCAAGTGTGATTTAAGTACGCAGCAAAGCGATACCATTTTTTCACATTTTTTAAATTCACTTATGATGGTTTGCTTGAACCGTCACAGTCTGTTGGCTTAGTGCGATGGTTCTTTTGAATCGTCGCAAATGTTATTTAAGTATGCACCAAAATAATAGCATTTTGATGCCTTTCATGAACTCACTTGCATGGTTTGCTTTAATCATCGCAATATATTTGGTCTAGTGTGATTGTTCAGACGAACCATTGCAATTGTGGTCTAGTGTGACTGTTCACACTATTGCAACCGTTGACTTAACAGTCGCAGTTTAACCATCGTAATAAAATGTTTTGCTTGTATTGCACAATGTCACATTTTTTGAACATATAGAATCAATGTCATTCGAAGTTTGTACTCTTTTCTTGGAAAAAATCAGATAAATTTACATATTACTTTATGCCAAATCATATATTTTAATTTAATGATAGTATTTTCTATGTCTTTATATGCGCATATGCATGGTTAGTGACCTAGTTGATCTTATTCGGTGTTACAAGTTGTATTAATTTTTTTCTCAAATTATAAAATTGAATAACGAGTAATTTTAATTTGAATAGCTAATGAATTGATATTAAACCAAATAAAAATAAAATAAATATATCTCCTCTCATACACTATATCAGACTTATTAGGGGCACACCAGTGAAGTTGGAAGAAGAAGAACGACATAAATCTTCCTTAAGTATTTTTCTTACTCTTGACAGTGATCATAATCATGACAATAAAGTTAGCTAGAGTCCACGTAAGCTTGTCATGCAAGTTGATGAGTTTAACCTAATTCTATTAAGCTTTGATAAATAAGTTGTTAGCTTTAGTTTTAGTTAGTTAGTGAGCTATCTCGATATATATTCTCAAAGTGATTTGTAATATGTTTTAGTCGATCATTAATACAAGTGAGCTCTTTCTTTTCTTCTTCTTCTTCTTCCTCTCAAATAATCTGTTTGCCCATGTTCTTGAACCGCAACGTTGTATCAGAGCCCGAGGTAAAGAAAGTTAAAGTCATGGACAGTGAGAGTGCCAACTTATACAACACTACATGTGCTAACTTCTATTCTTTAAAAATATTAAATCTAACACTAAATTCTTATTTGCTGATCAAATTAGATAGAGACAATTTCATACTTTGGAAGTCTTAAATTGTACATGTAGTAATAGGACATGGATTATGTTATAAACCACCTTAGAAAATAACTAATGGAAGTGTTAATCCCAAATATATCACCTGGATTAGGAATGATCAACTTCTCCTCAGTTGGTTGAGAACTCCTATGACAAAGAGGATTCTTGGAACAGTCCTTCATTACAGTCATTTGATAGAGTTGTGGCAAGCTCTTGAAAGGAGTTTCTCAAGCCAATAAAAAACCTGATGTTACAGATGAAGAATATGCTGCAAACTATGAAGAAAGGAGGTCAATTAGTAGTTTACTACTATGGCAAAATGAGAAATATTGTTGGTGGACTAGCAGCAGCGGGTAACGATAAAGATTTGCTCCTAGACATTTTAAATGGTTTAGGAATAGAATTTGATTCACTTGTAGTAAATGTTACCTCAAGATATGAAGATTTGTCAATTGAAGAAGTTAAGGCCATATTAATTAGCCATGAAAGTAGAATCGAGAGGATGAATGCTGAAACTGAGATAAACTTGAAGAATGCTATGTCAGTTAACTTTGCTTGCAATAAAATTGGAAAAAGAGCACATGGAAATGGACTGAATTATGGCAGAGGTGGACGAGATAACAATCAAAATCAAAATTTACATGGTTCATTTAATGGAGGCGGAAGAGGAAGAGGTGGAAGATTCACCAACAACAAACTAGTATGTCAAGTCTGTGGAATAATTGGTTACATTGCATTATCCTGCTATTATAGGTTTGATAAAGGGTATGCTCATTCTCAAAACTCAGGTTCAAGTTCTGTATCACAATATGAGAATAGTTAAAATGGCAGGTTATTTTCAACATCGATGGTTACATCATCTAAAATGCACAATGACCCTTTGTGGTACCTAGACAGTACAACAACTAATCACATTGCTACTGATCTGAACAATTTTCACATTTCATAGGACTATAATGGTAAGGAGAAGCTTGTGGTATTTGATGATAAGCCTCTTCTTGTAACCTATATATGATCCTATTTTCTCCTCGTCCCCCATAAGTTTGTACTTCTTAAACTTAAATCCATGCTTAGGGTCCCTAGTATGAAGAAACATATGATTATTGTTTCCCAACTAACTAAAGATAACTCTTTATTCATTGAGTTTCATTCAAATGTTTGTTTGAAGTAACCAAAAACATTCTTCTCTAAGGGAGGCGTAAAGGAGGTCTGTATGAGCTGATGAAACCTGGAGAACAAAGAATGGCAGCATTAACATGTCAACTCATTGATTCAGAGTCTTCCTTTTCTACTAATTTTGTTAAAAATAATGTTAATTATCATAATGTTCATTCCTTCAATTCTATTTCTGATATTGTTAAATATGATTCTGATGATTGGTGTAATTCTTCTTAGTCAAGTAAATATATGAAGAACATAATAGTTGCCTCCTGCAAACACTGCAACATGTAACAAGTTCTTCAATGCTAATGAAAATGCATGCTTTCCTACCACCCTTGATCTATGGCATATGAAGCTTGGGCATATAAAAGTCCCTAGTAAGTGTCTTACATTCTGCAATGCATGCCCTCAATACAATAGCCATGCACAACATCATTTAAACTCATTTTCTAAATCAACCAAACCTTTGGAATTAGTTAGCACATACTTATGGGGTCCTTTATTAGTGCATTCTCTTGAAGGATTCAGATACTACGTCTTATTCCTTGATGATTTTAGTAGATATGATGCATGGATCTTTCCCCTCAAATAAAATTTTGAGGTTTTAAAGTATTTGTTCAGTTAAAAAATCTAGCAAAATATCAATTCTCTACTAAAACTTAAGACATTACAGTCAGAATGGGAAGGGGAATATAAAGCATTCTCAAAGTTTTAGCTAATCATGAGGTCTAATTTAGACATCCTACCATCATACACATAATCAAAATGGAAGGTCAGAGAGGAAACATAGGCACATCACTGAAGCAGGCCTTATTCTCATGGCTCAAGATTCTTTGCCAACATCATTTTGGTCGCATGTCTTCCACACTTCAATCTACTTAATAAACAAAATTCCCGCTCTTATGCTATCTGGTTTCTCACCCTACCAAATTCTCTTTGGCAAATTGCCTAACTATAAATTTCTAAGACCCTTTGGGTGTACTTGCTACCCCCATCTTAGGTCTTATAATAAAAACAAACTCCACTTTAGAAGCACATTATGTGTGTTTATTGGCTACTCTATGTCCCGTAAAGGATACATATGTCTTCATCCATCTGGCAAAGTTTATATAACCATTAATGTCATTTTCCTACTGGTTTTATGTCTACTAGTACAAAATATTTTACTTCTTCTAATCTTTCAGGTGCTCATTTCCAGTTCAGCCTATCGCAACATGTTAATGCAAACACTTCTTGCACATCTACTTCATCAGTTCAAGCATTAGAACCTACTCAACCCTCTCTTAAGCAAAGATTTTTCTCTAGTATTCTCTCTCATTCTCATAAAATGCATCATATCATTCCATCTCACCATTCTATTTCTATATCAAATATACATGTCATACAAGTTCCTTTTGCATCTTCATCTTCTAACACTCACTAATAGCTCACACTCAAAGCCAAAAATATTGCACAAATACCAATCAAATCCAACCCTTGTCCCACTCATCATATGCTCATTAGACTAAAAACAACTCTACTGCATTGGGGATTTCACAACATAAGTTCAAATACATCCTTGCTTGTTCTAAAAGAGGAAATGTGCATATTTATACTACTTGTTTATGTTGATAACATTCTTGTCATAGGGAGTTAACAGGATTCATAGACTTATTGGTGACTTAAATCAAAAGTTTGCTCTAAAGAACTTAGAGCATGTTCATCATTTTTTTCAGAATGGAGATAATCAGAAACTCAAATGGTTTCTATCTTAAACAAGCACGCTATCTTACTAAATTGCTTCAAAATACCAATATGTTACATGCCAAACTGCGTGCTACACCTACTAATGTCTTTATTAAGTTATACCATGATGTCTCAAGTTCCTTCTCAGATGAAACCTTGTATAGAAGCACCCTGGGAGCTTTACAACATCTCATTGCCCATTGGAAAGCCTGTAAACGTCTTCTTAGATATCTTAAAGGTTCACTTTATGATGGAATCTAGTAAAACCAGCTGCAACATTCACGTTCACTGCTTGCTTAGATGTTAACTGGGCATCTAATCTTGATGATCAACATTCAACATGAGGTTATGCAATTTTTCTCGGTAACTTTCTAATTTCTTGGTCTTCAAAAAACCAACCAATAGTTGCTCGCTCCAGTACAAAGAGTGAATATCGTGCTCTCTCAAACACAACAGCTGGACTTATATGGATTCAACCTCTTCTCACTAAATTACATAGTCATTTATCTCATAGTCCTGTAATATGGTCTGACAACATGAGTGTTACATCACTTGGACCCAATCATGTGCTTCATGCTCCCAAGAAACACCTAGAAATTGATGATCATTGTATTAACGGTAAAATATTCAGCAAACAACTTGAAGTTCACTTTGTTCCTTCCTGTGATCAGACAATTGATGACAAAATCTCAATTCATATATCTTAAGACCATGCTACTGGTAGAATCTTCCCCCTTTCGCTTGAAGGGGGATGACAGTGATCATAATCATCACAGTAAAGTTAGCTAGAGTCCACGTAAGCTTGCCATGCAAGTTGATGAGTTTAACCAAATTATGTTAAGCTTCGGTTAATAAGTTGTTAGCATTAGTTCCTGTTAGTTACGGAGTTGTCTCTCTATATATTCTCAAAGTCTATTTGTAATATGATCTATTCGATCATTAATACAAGTGAGCAAAGCTCTTTCTTTTCTTCTTCTTCTTCCTCTCAAATATACTCTGTTTGACCCTGTTATTGAGTTACAACTACTCTTCTTCTAATTTATGCTCATATACAAAAAGAAAATTAGGTGATCATTTCAAGGATACAATTTTTACATAGAAACATCTTTGTAGTAAAAGGGCATGTAAAGAAATTTTCACTTTTCTTTTGAAGAAACTGAAATTATTTTTATTAGCTTTAGCAAGAGTTTTGCCCTACCCCATGGTTTAATTTTGCAGCTGTTACGTTGCTTACGTAATGCCTTGGCATAACAACTTCGGAGGCTTCCAAGACCGTTGCACTTCGATATGATGGAGCTAGTGAAATTTATGTTTGTTGCGGCCGTCGGCCGCAATAACCCGTGGAGCAAAGAAAAAGACAGACTGAGCTCTTGGTTTACCATTTTACATACCTAGGTAAAAAGAAAATGGGTGGAGAATCAGAGAGATTGCATGTGCTTGAGTCCCAAAGTCGCATCCTTTGAGCATAGGTGACACGACTTATTCGACAAGATCTAATGGGGACCTCGAGTCCTCGACATTGAGATTTGAAATGGATCATCCAAGAACTGGTTTTTAGGTAAGGGTTGGAGGTGGGTAAAGGAGGAAGTAGATATTTGCGAGAACATCAAGGATATCAACTTTTAGAAGAAAAATATTTAAAAATAGTAATAAAACAATATAAAAATCGCCACCCCATTCTCTAAAAAAAATTTGGGCCAAAAACGAAAGCATTGCAATTTGAATGCAATATTTATAAAGTTTATATAATGTGTATTGTATATAAAATATAATGTATATATCGCATAGATATATTTAATATATGCGGTATATAAAATTAAAATTTTGAAGCAACAGCATTGGTGGCGAAAATCTTTCGGTGTGTCAAATGCTTTTTTAAAAACTTGACATGTGGCCATTTTTTATTATTTTTATACTCGTGACCATTTTATGTGATTCTTAAATATAGTCTATTTATGATCACTATTATAGATCTTTTGAGATTAGATTTGTTTGATATATTAGGGTTTTTTTAAGTCAAAGGGTTAGGCCGTGTCCAATATCTCTCACTCTCTCTACTAAGGACTCTGCTAAAATAAGTTTCTGAATTGATTATCGATATGTATTTTGCTAGACACCATGCCAATGTTGGTTTTACTACCTTCACAATTTCTTTTATGTATGTTCATCAACATATCTATGAAAGACACATGACAGTAGCTTTTTGTATTTACAACTCAGTCAGTTTTTGATCAACTATGAAACATGGAACCAATAGAGTTTTAAATGTTGATTAAAACTCCATTACAAATTAAAGAGTGCAAACCGTAATTTCAAGAATCGATCATTCATTTTCTAAAATAAAAAAAGAAATCGTCTACCAATAGCATCACTCTAATTGATCAGGATACGTTTCTGTACATCATCAGAACAAACTCATATTAATTCTTGAAGCAATTAATTAATTAAGCATGCAGTTTCAAGGTAACAATCCACGCAATTGAATTAAGTAATTAGTAACTCTTTTAGCGATTTTCTCCCTAATAACTATATAATGTTGCCCAAAGTTGGTCTTCTTCTTCATCCACACACTTTTAACTCAAAGGAAGTATATAATTAAGGGGGGAAAATGAGTTGGGACCGGCAGAGAAAGGTGGTGGTGATGCTGATAGTTCTGCTACATGTGGTAACAAAAAGTGAGAGTATATTGGTAGAAGTGGTAAATTCTTTGAGGAGAGGGGAGAAGCTAACACTGCATTGTAAATCAAAAGATGATGATCTAGGTTACCATGATCTTTATCCAGGACAAAAGTTTTCATTTTCTTTTACCCCAAATTTATGGGGAACCACACTCTTCTTCTGCAGCGCCAAATATCCTGGCAAATACCACTATTTTGAGGCCTTTAAAGGTGGTAGAGATGACCGTGGTCTTGACATTTTGTGGAAAATTAAGAGATATGGGGCTTGTAAAATTTATCCTACCTATGAGTTTTGTTATTATTGGAATTGATTAATGGTGATGAACGTCTCTCATGGACTACCTACGTACGTGAGGTTAATTATATGTAACGATCCGTCTAATGATAATCTCCACTAATATTATATATGGTTCTATAAGTTGCTTTTTTATCAATAAGACTATCTCATTGAAGCTTTTAATACTCTGTGTAAGATTTTATTTTTATGACCAACTAAAGAAGAGCGGTAATGTCATATTTAATGTGACGATGCTGAAAACGATTCACAACTCTGTTGTAATTATCTATGTTTTCACTTTACATGACCACCTTCAACATAATTTTGAATTATTACTATTAAATACGGAGACTCTATGGAAAATATTTCCAAGAAAGAAATTTAAGGAAAATATAATTTGACTAATAAATAAGTTAAATGTATAAGTGCCGAAAATTTATGACTACATATTTATATTATGAATCATCGGACCAAAACTTTAACTCTTGAGCTACCTCTAAAAATTAGTTCATTATTTAATTTACCAGAGAAAAAGAGGTCATGCTTCAGGATCAGGTGCTTGATCTACCATTAAATCTCTTTACATGACTCCCCCACATAAGATGATGCAATAGTCGATAAAATCTCGGTACTGGTATATCAGCTTAATACCATAGAATTAATTCTAAGAAACATATAAAAGGAAGAGAGAGAATTCTAGTAAAAGCTAGTTTATCTTAATTTTATTGCATGCACAAACATAAGTATGAAACACGAACATAACAAAGTTGGACGACAAGTAGAGAGGAGACATACATATTTTATACAGGACTAAACACCATTATTACTAGGCTTATTCTTTTTTTGGTCACATAAGTACCGTAATAGTCGTGCCATAACCATCTTATTAATTATTACATTCTTTTTCATATTTTAGTGAACTCCCTCTGTAGAAGTTGGCAAACTCTTCCTAGCTTTCCATGGTATCCCTGCAGGTCTTCCACGGCCTGGTGGAGCTCCCACCACTGCATTCCCTCCCCCTGACCCACCTCCTGACCCGGATCCACTTCCAAATCCAGACCCAGAACCACCGCTGCTTCCCCCACCACCTCCACCTCCACCTCCACCTCCACCACCGCCTCCGCCTCCTCCACCACGAGAAGCTCCACTGCCAGACCCTACTCCCCCACCACGCCCAAACCCAGAACCGGAACTCCCTCTCCCCCTGCTGACACCACCACCTGATCCTCTGCCTCCTCCTCCTCCTCCACCTCCAGCATTCGGAGAAAGAGGTGGTGCATTGGGAGAAAGAGGTGGTGGTGGCGATCTTTGAGATTGGACGGACAGAAAAAAGGTTAACAACAGAATCAAACACGTCCACGCTAAAAACCTTGAAGTCATTCTTGATTAATTCAGACAATAATGCTTATTTGCACTTCACACGTCGATTCACTTGGTATGAACATCTATTTATACACATTGGAGCCGTGCCTTGCTTTTGCTTTCGGCATGCTCTTTTTGGCACGTTGCCGTAATGTAAAATTGTGAAATGTCTACTACACTTTTTTTTGTTTTCTATTTACTGTGTTAATTGATATTATCTGATTGGGGCTGTCTGGTGTCGGCTGAGCATAGTTCAAGCCATCTGGATCGTCTGTTCTGATTTACACATCTTATATGATTCTAAACACGGCCAGATCAATAACTTCTTAGCTGCCAACAATCCCTCTCATGAATTTGATATGTTGAGAAATTGAATTTACTGTTCTATCAAGTGTTTGCATGCATGCACGGCAGCTAGTTACACTTTCAGACAACGATAGCTGCTTTTTTGGCGATAGAATAGAAATTTATCAGGCCTCAACGTCACACTATATTGGCTGTCTTTTTTTTAATGAAAAGAAAATGGTGTCATTTTTCTAAGTAGACTGAAGCATTAGTAGGACATTGAGATCCATATACAAACAAAATCATCAATTTCTTTATTCGCTCATTATTTGTCTGCATCACCATATTTTATGCACTTCATGACATGACTTTAAGATCTCCCCATGCTATTATTTTTATGTGTATCTACGACATGAGCTGCTAAAAAATTTTGAGAGTACGACTCACTTTTATGGCTAGTCGATACTCTTTGTTAAATGGAACATTTATCAATGACTTGTTTAAGGACATTATATTTATATACGCATCCTTTCAATTATTTTTGTTAATAATTAATTAATTCTAAAATTGATCACAAATTAACACACTCAATTTCAATTAACAAATTTTAATATTGCATTCAACCACGAGCTCTAGCTAAAACTATAGCTTGAAAAGACAAAAATTAAGGATTAACAACGCATATCATCACCGCTTCCGGGTTCGAAGCAAAATTTACTCCTTTTAGGCACTATTTCTGGTCTCTCTTCCACATCACATTTTGGGTATACAATAGTAATCTATAATGAGGTGTAGGTAGATCCACCGCGGCCGCCTCACCCATTTTCATGTCCATTAGTGACAGTAACTTTGGCTTATATTGTTGGTGGAAAATCAAATGAAGTCTCAAACTGCAAATTAAGTGAGTTATGACAAATCTATATAGAAAATAATTTCACACAATGTGTACGCTGATACATAGTTGCTGCATGAACACATCACTTCTTATGAAAATTACTAATATTATACTGGCGAACTAAGAATTGAATGTATGTACTCCTAGAATTGAAGTAGAAAATTGAAGAAAGTTGAAGAACGATTTCAATTGAGTGTCAGTAAATTTTCGAAGTTGGGATTGTATGTCAATATGTTTTAAGAAAATTGTTAGTGGACGTAGATGAATTGAGATCACTTGCGATGCACCTCAGAGAGACTAATTTCACCCAAAATCACTTGGATTAAAACTTTCAAATAAAAGCTTATAACATATAATAAAAAATATTCACACTTTATGTCTCTCTCTCTAACTCTCTATGATTCAATAATTCACTTTACTCCACTGTATTTTACTCTACTCATCATATCGTAGAGGATGGAGAAACAATTTGTAACAAACAACTAACAATTCAAACCTACACACATTATCCTATGGCTCTACTAGAAATAGGGGTGGTGTTGAAAGTAAGCTTTGATTACATTGTGTGGGAAAAAGAAGTAATAGTCAAGAAAGTATTGCAGCTTGGAACGTGCTGATGTAGGAATGAAAACTTCTTTGTGAGCATTCCAAGCATTACCTTCATTCTTGAAATCACATCATGCTTGAGTAACTTTGTAAATATGTCAGCGAGCTAATCATATATTCTACAAGATATTAGCTCCATTTATTTATTCTCTACATGCTTTCTAAAGAAATGATAAGAGTATCAATGTGCTTGCTTTTTTCATGGTGCACTAGATTATTTGCTAGTGCAATCGCTCAACTCTTGTGAAAATCTCAAATATTTCAGCACATTTCTAAGCCATATTCGATGACAAACTGCTGAGCTAACAGTAACATACTCAGCTTCACATAACTTGTCGCTTATTGGGTTCTAATTAGTGCTTGTGTGACGGATGACTGGGCACTACGTGGCGGATCACTGTTCACCAGACCGGTTTTTTTGTAGTCTTCTTTGGACAAATCTCAATAAGCTTAATGTTAGTTCTTTAACTAAATATAGATTCTTCGTCTCAACTCTATTTGAGCTAAATTCGGGCTCCTTTCGATTATATGAACGAGTGGAACACTGTGAATGCTCAAATCTGAATTCTTAACAAATCAATTTTTTTAGAAATTAAAAAACATTTTATTTTGCGTTTCTAGACCTCATGGGACCTCCTGGTAGCTCTAATACCACTGTTGATGGACGTGGGGATGGGTTGAGGTCACTTGTGGAGCACCTTGAAGGAACTATGAAACTCCCTTAGATTAAAACTTTAAAACAAAAGTTCAAATCTAGCCAACAAAAATTTAGAATCAGACTCAAGTATGATTCTGTTCTAGCCATGAACTTTTTCCAAAGAAACAATTTTTTTTAACAGCCAATACTTTAGCAAAGCTCTATATCAGTAGCAGCAACTATTCTTCCTTCTACACCAATCATATCACTCAAATAGTTCATTGCTATAACCCTTACTGCAACTTTGTTTCCAATCTTAGAAACATCCACATTAATCTTCACAATTTCTTGCTCTGGCATATCCCAACTCCTTAAATTTGACCTTATGAGATCGAGAAACTCCACGATCAATATCATTTGCTGATATAAAAGAAAAACAATCAACAATAGAGATAGTCATCACTATTGTAGGATATACTTTCTTGCCATAAAACACAAAATCATTCCTTGTTTTCCATATATTCCAACACAGGAAGCACAAGAAAGATACTTTGTCATTCTCCCATCAGGATGCCTTAATAATTCAGTTATGAATTAATTCCATATATTCCAACACATCAATTATGAATGAGGAGAGCAAAAAAACCATTCTAACCAATTTTAAATTCATTTACTAGACAATTAATTGCTAGAAAACTCATTTTAAATATGACTCACATATGAACACATTATGTTATGCTAGTTCCCCACCCCCACCTTCGGCAGGCAGACCCAGACGCGCACACCCAAAAGCCATGAAACCCCACCTTAATCAAGATTAAAGACCCACTTGAAATTAAGACCTAATTGACAAATTAGGTGCTTGTTCTTATCTGGATGAAGTTGGTAGGATTTTAAATCTAACATTGGATGTCATTCCATACACCAACCAAAAAAAATAAAGAAAGAAAGAAATGCTCGGCATAAAATTGGAAAGAAAGAAAGAAAGAAATCTAGACCAAATAGATGATGTACCATCAATAGAATATGGCACAAAATTGAAAAATCAAGTGAGAAAAGAAGTACCAGGTAGGAGATCTGTCTCGGTGGAACTCTATCATGGAGGAGGAGCTCTGTCGCGGAGGAGGAGATCTATCTCGGTGGAGCTCTGTCGTGGAGGAGTTCTCTGTCGCGGAGGAGCTCGGTCATGGAGGAGCTTTGTCGCGGAGACTGACGGAGACAAACTGAGGAGGTGAGAGGGAAGCAACTGGTTTTTTCGATGGCTTGAGAGGGCAGGGGAAGCAGAGAAATGTTAGATAAATGGAAAGCATGAAACAAAATGTTTTCCAATTGCCAACGAAAATAAAACTTGGTCAGTAAAAGAAAAACTTTTACCGTCCAAATAAATATTTCATCGGTAAAATTCGCTTTTACCGATGAAAAAATTAATTCTTCGGTAAAACGCATGAAAAACTGGCGCCTTTCTTTCCCAGTAAAATGTATTGTCTTTGGCGACTAACTATTTAGTCAATCGCCAAAAATGGGCCTTTTGCAACGAATTTACTTTCATGGCTAAAGCCCCTATTTTTTGTAGTGTAAAAAAACTTTCACATTTTCTGCCTCGCTCTAGCTCTCTGTGATTCAGACAATTCACTCAAGTTCACTGTATATTACTCTAGTCACCATCTATTCTATTTATAATAAAGGATGGCCAAACAAGCTGTAACAAATAGCTAATAATTCAAACCTACTCACACCATTTTATGGCCACCCTAGGAATACACTACAAGAAAAACTATTATTAGTGGCGGTTTTGGTCCTCTTTTACGACGGTTTTAACGGAGGTTCAAAAAAAAGTTTTGCGGAGGTTCAAAAACCGCGGCCTTCTCCACCGCCACAAAGTTTTTTGGAATACATTATAAGAAAAAAGTTTTGCGAAGGTTCAAAAACCACCACCTTATCCACCGCCGCAAAGTTTTTTTGTGGCGATTTTTCCAGCCGCCGGTAAAAGGGGTCTTTACCGGCAGTTTTATTTCTCTTTTGCGGCGGTTTTAAACCGCCGTTACATTAACTTTACCGGTGGTTAAAACCTCCGCCAAATTCCCAGAAATTGGAGATTTTTTCTAATTACCGGCGGTTTTAAACCGTCGATAAATATTTTTTAGCGGCGGTTCAAACCAGTACAAAAGCTCAGAAAATAGAATTAAAAACATTTTCTTGCAATTTTGAACCGCCTCTATAACCTCCAAAATCGCTGCTATAAATTGAAATTTTTGCTAGAATATTTTCTGCTTTTTAAACATCCCATAAGTTTCAAAAATACATGTTTCAGAAAATATTCTATATCACATATTTCATAACTCTATCAATACAAAAATTTTAACAGTTCAGAGTCTATCAATTCAAATATTCATAAATTCTTGCATTTTAAATGTTCACAAATTCAAACATTCACAAATATTTAAAGATTCAGAATCAATCAACAGAAACATTCACAAATTCTAAAGACAAAGCTATATAAGTTCAAACTTAAGCAAATATAGTATGCCGCGAAATTGTTATTTCTTCTATTTTCTTATTTCCTATTTTTTTATTTATTGTTTTTATATATTGCGGCGGTTTGGATAAAACTACCTCCTAATGTATACTATTAAGCAGCAATTTTTCAAAAACTGTCGGCAAAATTTTTACCGTATTTTTTTACGGCGGTTGTTACAACCGTCGCAGTTAAACCGCCACCATTAGTTGTTTTTCTTATAGTGATAGGACGGTGAGAAGTCTTCACTCCTGCATCAGCACGTTCCAAGCTGCAATACTCTTGATTATTACTTATTTCTTTCTCACTACAATGTAATCAAAGTTTACTTTCAACAAAATGACCATTTTGAGACATATTGAAGTCATTTCATATAGGGTTGCGACTCTGGTCCACTATTCCAGCACCCGGATCAGTTCTAGTAGTGATCAGTTTGGTCTGAGCGGAAACCTTCATGATAATTATCAGGACTCTAACTTAATCAATATATCAGCGAATCAATCAGGTATATTAAATGTTGGACTTGTCATGAAATTAGCTGAGTTGAGGAGACTATAGAAACTTAACTAATTAGTTTTGGTTGAATTACTATTTGTAAACATGTGTTCTACGCGTGAATTCTATATTTACTTTCGTTCAAAATAAATGAATAACACGAGGTTAAACTAAAGTATAATAGAAAATAAAAATAATATAAACATACAAGTTTGGATCAATAAATTTTTTGCTTCACACAGACAGTGACAGACAGATTAATTAATAGGTATTTTAGTTTTGAAGATGTGGGTCTAACATTTAATGCGTATATATACGGCTGCATGGAAAATGAATGTTGCTGGCGGTACAGATGGTAGCCATGCAATGTTCTACTTCACTGTCCTTTCGGTACAGTAATGCATAATTAAGATCCTCTCATAAAACCAAGAATAATTTAGATTCTCTTATATATACGACGGTAGAAATACATGGTGGATCGTGTGTTTTTTCGATTTGTATAATTAAATTTGTTTTTAATAATTTAAATTTATTTATCACGTATTTTTAAATTGTTCATCAAAAAGTTTCTTGAAATATAAGAATATTATCTTACGTCAGTTTTTCAATGTGTCAGCATTTAAGTAAATATAATACTACACTAACTGAATAATTGATCAAATTTTAAAATCAAACTTATAACAACATTGAAAAATAGCTTAATCAAAGAGCTTTAGAGAGCAGAAAGAAGGGAAAACACTAACACTTATACAATGTTTGGTACGTTATGGTACTAGATTGTAAAACTGTTTGTCATAATTTGGTCCATAAAAGTTTATTTGAAATTCAATAACATGTTATTTTACTTTTTTAACTATAAAATAAATTATCTAATTCATGCTATCACCGTAAATTCCTTATTTTTTGACTAAAAATGCAAATTCAATTTTAGCCGTAAACTTTAAGATAGTGATAATTTAAAGTTATAAAAATTGAAATTAAAAAAATCATCGAATTTTTAATACACAAAATAAGTCATTTAAAATCTATAAATGATTACTGAACCACTCATATGATTGAGCGGCTCAAAAAATTCAAAAAAAAAGAAGAAAAAGATGGTAAATGACTTTGAAAATTGATAAAATTAAGTCATAAGTAATTAATTTTGTACCTTTCGAAAATTCATAAATTATTTTTGTTAGTGAGTGAAGTTCCTGTAAGATATAAATTAAAAAAACCATTTTAATAAAAAATCATTTTAATAAAAAAATCATTTTAAGATATAAATTAAAAAACAACTTTGTTTTTCTTAGTCCGGTGTAGTCCCCCTAAAAGGAGGGGACTAAATTATCTCATGTGGATGAGACTAAAAAGTTTCATCGTATTAACTAGTACGAGCTTCATATTTTTGTCAAACGTCGGACAGTACTAAAATAATACTATCCTGCTTTTTAAAAATGGGCAGGTGCCCGGGCCGGGGCATTCTTAAGCTCCATTAAACAGCTTCTGGACTTTAATTTAATTGGTTATATTGATGGATGTTATCAATTATAAATTAATATTTTAATTAGTTATAAAATATTTATTATTATTTCATCATTTTTTTATCATTTAAAATTTGATAAATTATTTAATTACTTTAAAATTATTCTTTTAAGTAAACATTCATGTAACACTTGGTGCTCTAAAACTACCACTTTTATCCTTTATTTGCTTCAATTATAAGAGTACATTATGAAACTTAACGGTCTAACATAATCACTACTATATTATGATTCTCAACGGGTCTGACATAATTACTACATTATCCTTACCTATATAATGTATATATTTAACAATCAACATTTATAAGCAATCACTAATCTAATTTTGCATCTAAATCTAAAATATATAAAAGGCTGATACCATCTTAAACTGTATTGTTGACTTATTATTTTTACAAACCCGATAATGCCATTATATTTGACACAGTAATATTTTATAATATGCCAATGTATAGTCGACATTTACAAAGACAAAAAAAACTACCTGGTAACAAGTTTTTTCTTTAAAGATGTGTAAGAGATTTTGAAATCAAATCTATTGAGCAAACCATATGATACTCAACTTCTATTATTAGGCTAATTAAATTCTTTTGTTTTGGGGGGATTGAAAGGTAGATGTATTATTAAAAGAAAAAAACAGGTACACACAAGAGGAAGCACACATACAATACAACAACTCGACCGGCTGACAGTAGAATAAGCAGCAGTGTATTAGAAAATCTCTATCTGCCAACAAAATAAGATAAGACATTTTAGACATTCTTAAAAATAAACTAAGCAAGCTAGTTAATCACGTTTCGCGGCAGAGGATAATGAAACAGCTTGAACCGGCAAGAAACTGATGGCTAGTGCAGTTCAAGGATTCGGGTGAACAATGACCCCCGGAGCCCCACCGAGCCCACCAGGTCCACCGCCAATCCCACCGAGTCCACTACTGCCACCAGTCCCACCGAGTCCACTACCGCCGCCAACTCCTCCAGGTACGCCGCCAAGACCACCAGCTCCACCTCCAAGACCCCCTATGCCACTTATACCACCAATTCCAGCGGCGCCACCAATCCCACCATATTTGCCAATTCCACCAACGCCACCTAGCGTCGGAAACCCTCCTAAGCCGGCGAATCCACCCATCCCAGCAAACCCACCAACACCACCGTAGATAAAATTCTTTTTATTGCCAAGGGCAGCTTCACTGGGCGACTCCGCCTCAGGAGCAGTAGCATGCACAAGGACATTTTGGTCATTTTGGCCGCCACCAGTAGGAACATTACGCCCATTTGCATTCACAACGAGAACAACAAAAACAAGAAGAATACACAAATTTGACAATTTTGCCATTCGAGTCTCTACTTCAATCAGTATAGGGATTTTTGAGTAAGGGTTGCATGTCCATGGGGAGAGGATTATAAAGGAATAGAAAGGGGAGGGACAGTTGAAGGTAATTAAGGAGCTGAGTAAAGGAGACAATGTAAGATTGCTTTCAAACATTCTCGAGAACTGAAATTGATCAGAAAGTTAGTTGGAATCAAAAGAAGTGAAAATTTAAGGAAAAGCCAAATTGAAACATTCATGTCATTCCATTGGAGTGCCAGCCAGAGCTCTTTGTTTTTCGATTCGTATATGGGTCGGTGGCTACTTTGGGTTGAACTATTTGATTTGAAATGTGTGTTGGTCGGGTATCTATTTTACGTAGCCAAATCACAAACTTGTTTAATTATAAGATATAGGATAATTGTATGAGTATGAAGTTGTTTCCGTCTTTAGTTTTAGTGATAATAAAATTAGTCAGTGTATCTCCCTATCTGTGAACTAGTTATTGTTTAAACTGACTAGTAGATAATCATATTCTCCTAACTTTCTAACTACATATTGTTGAGTTGTAATTTATAGATTCATAGCTTTCTTTTGTTTTTCTGCCTAATGAAATACAAGTATTCTCCACCAATGTTCTCTGAACTTTAACGTGGTATCAAAGCCTTAATGTCTTCTTCCATTATCGATGTTTTCTCAAAGCTTACTGCATAGTTTACAATGACATCTAGTTCCACAACCGCTCTGAGCCACAAGCGTCATCTACTCACTACAACAGATGATGTATTTTATAAGGGGCAAAAACCCAAGACATTTTATAGCGCTCCAGTAAGTTCTGTTTCTCCCAACGCTCTAATAGGCCAGGGATTGTTTATAGGGGTCTTTACCCCTATAAAATTAATTTTTTTTATAACAATTTTTGCCCCTATAATAAATTAGATCTTATATAGCAGTATTTGCCCATGTATAAAACCCAATATTTTATATGATTTTCTTCCCCCTATTGAAAAATCAGGTCTTTTATAGGATTTTTGTACTTATAAAAGATTCCTTTTATAGCAATGGTAGACCGCTATTAAATTCTACTCATGTCGATTTTAATATACCTGTAAGAAATGACATTTTCATACTAAAATTAAAATGTACTCATAAATAAAAAGAGAACTCTAAATAACAATATATATATATATATATATAAGAACGGATTCTTACAAATCGTTTCATATAAACCATAAATATCAATAAGTCTTTTACAAGTTTATACTTAAAGTCATATAAAATCTGAGTTATAATTACGAAAAAACTATTAATTCTAAAAACAATATGTCTCATCCAACATATTCCAACCAAAAGAAGTCGTGTCTCACAAAATGAGCTTTCCTTCTATCATTTTATATGTGGCCCTGCAAAAGATATTGAAACGAGTGAAACATGAAGAAGGGGGGCATAAAACTGTTCCAATATTATTTTGCCTAAAGATACCAGAATACACTAATCTAACAAGAAAATCCGCCTGTCGCGATGGTTTTTAACCGTCGAAAGAGATACAACGACAGTTAAGGAACCGTCGGGATCGCCACCATCGGGATTGAATCACCGAAGATTTTGACAACCGTCGGAGGAACGTTGCGACAGAGACTCTAAAGTGACGGTTATTTTGTCTTTTAGCGATGGTGTGAAACCGTCGCTAACTAGGATCTACCGCGACGGTTTCTTGCGACGTATAACCATCGCAATTACTATATAACGATGGTTCTTGAACCGTAGCCAAATGAGGAGTATAAATGAGACGGTTTTAGAATTCTTGCAAATTAACAGATTCCTGCACGGTTCTTAAACCGTCACAAAAAAACACTGCTATCACAGCCTCCTTCCTATTTCTGCTTATTCCAAAAAATTCTTGCATATTAAGACAATTTTAACATGGTATATATTTTCACAATAGTCAAAGCAGTATCATTCTATATATTTACAGAACACATAATTATAAAGCATTAAATCATTAATTAGATATTCAAAATATAATAGATTATCAATACAAATTATCCAATGAGCTCAAAGTATGAAAATTTGAAATAACAAAATATTTCATAATTATTAAATAACGTTAAACAACAAAAGACTATCCTAGACTTACGAGAGTCTTGCATAAACTCCATAATGAAGCTAAGCTGTGAGCGTATCTCTGAACATTCAGCCTGCACTTGGTCATATTTCTCACGCATCTATGAATATTCAGCCTCTAACTGAGGCACACATGTGCATTGAGCCTCCAACTTAGCTACTCGTGCACGTTGAAATTCTAGCTCAGTTGATAAACGAGAAGAATCTTGCGTGGATGATTCCCCACGATAATGCGAGAACACTTGAGATGGAGTTACCCTGAGTCCTAATGAACGCATTCGTCCAGGATGCTCTAGACCCAACACTTGTGAAAGTCCTTCGTTTGGTGAAATTGGATCACAATCACCATCCAAAAGTTGACTCATGCGCTCTTTAAATTTTACCTATAATACAAAATTAAGACTTAGTATGAGTAAACATGTAATAACTATTTAAAAACTTAGTATCAATATTACAACTTATACTTACTCCAACGTTTGTAGTCTCTTCATCTACATAAGTTTCATCTTTACGTTCATGTGAGGCTACAAATAGCTTCATTCTTGAAAGATCTCTTTGAAGCTCTTCTTTCTATAAAATGAGAACATATGATTCATACTTAAAATAAAATATATTAAAACATAAAGTTTAGAATTTACCATTTCTGCTCTTTTCATTGGTATACTGGTACGTCCCAACGTTTGAGGTTATTTTCGTTTGCTCCGTGATCTTCTATTAGTTGCAGATTGCTTATATATTTATGAAAGATAAATAAAAAATTATTTATTTCATATACAATTAATCGTAGATGTATAGTAAAAAATAATATATTTTCTTCTTCTAAGTACCATTTACGAAATATCGCAACAAAACTCTCTTTTGGAATAGTATCATTCCAATATTCTAATGCCTCTTCCTCCATTTCATATCTCGCCATATATTCATTTTTTATTATGTTCTTCTCATCCTTCCATCTTGCATTTAAGGATATCAAAACATATGCTTTATGACATTCTTCTACGGCATATTTTAACTACAAAAGATTAATACATAATTAAATATATATATATATATATGTATGTATATGAACATACAAACAACCATATCACTATTTCCCACGCTTGATCTTTTAGATACCGCGACACATGCCTCCAATCATATTATATGGGCAAAATATTATGTCGTATAGCAATAGTACCACAAAAGCTTGCAAACATTCCTTTATTAGCACCGCTGACCTAACCGTGGGCATTGAAAGCCACAGGTATTCTATCGTCGCCTGATCTGGTTCATATAGATGTTAACTGTGTTCGCCCTCGCGTACGCCGCTTAGATGGTTCTATTTAACAAAATATTGAATAACATTATAATAATTAAATGAAACACTATTTTATTATTTCAATTAACTTGAATAAGAGCGAACAAAGCTTTTGTTTCCATATTCATATCATGATGTGAATTCGATCCTCCAGATTTGATAGGAGAGTCAATATCCAATCGAGTATCTGAACGTGATGATTGACGTCTCGACGAGGTCATGGTGTAATCCTGCACATGTTAATCATTATGACTATATCTGACTTAGAAAAGTTAACAAGTGTAAACTCATATCGATCACTCTTTACTCTAATACCTTCAATAGGCTCAATCCAATCACATTTGAATAAAATCACTTTGAATTTCTCAAAGAACCATAGATACAAACCAGAAACTAAAACCATGTAAACCAACAACATAATCATAAGAACAACTAGAACCAAAACCAAACCAAATTAGATCCCAAAAAATCATAGATCCAAACTAGAAGCAACATTGTCAGACAATAATACCAACAAAAAATCCAATAAGAACAACCAGAACCAAAACCATATAAACCCCAACATAATCATAAATGCTCTCTTTGAGTTTAACATTAAATTGAAATCAACTAAAATTCAAAATGAAAACAACTAAAATTCACAAATCTTTCCCATCAAATTCACAAATTTAAAAATCTCTCTAAACCCACAAAAATACACAATGAAAACAACTAAAATTCACAAATCTTTCCCATCAAACTTATCATAACAGAACAACACAGATAATCAAATAGGAATACGAACAATTACAGACCAAGATTTTAGCAGGAAACCCACGTACAGATCGGGGCTGGGCGGGGAGGCTGAGCTACATCTACCTCTGTTGGGGCTGAGATCGCCTGTCGAAGTTCACGAAAGATGAGGACCATGGGCTGAGCTTCGGCGAGGAGATCGCTGGTGCAGGAGAAAATGGGGTAGAAGGGTTTTTAACTAGGCACGGGTTAAAAGTAATTTAAGGTTATCTATTGCTACTGTTTTTAAAAACCGTAGCAATAGACATATATCCTGAAAGTTCGTGTGAACCGTCTTCCAAACCGGCTGAATTTGTCTTCCAACTGCGACGGTTCAGCTAAAGCGTCGCAGTTGGAAGAGAAACTCGTCTTGTTTTATCGACGGTTCGACCAAACCATTGGCAAACCGAACGAGTTTCTCTTCCAACTACGACGGTTCAATTAAACCATTGGCATATCTTAGGCAATTCTGACGGTTTGCTTAAAACCGTCGGCATATATTCAATATTGCGACGGTTAAGTAAATCGTCGTAATTACTTCTCCTTTAGAACAATTAACGACGGTTTAACAAACCGTCGCCGTATAACTATCTCAATATTAGGTTTTTTTGTAGTGTATAAAAAACCTGGCTTTTTATAGAAGTCTTTACTCCTATAAAAATTAGCTCTTTTATAACACTCTTTTCCCCTATAATAAATTAGATATTTTATAGTCTTATTTGCCCCTATATTTTATATGGTTTTCTACCCCCTATTGAAAAACTAAGTCTTTTATAGTATTTTTGTCCCTATAAAAGATTCCTTTTTATAACAGTGGTAGACCGCTATTAAATTCTTCTCATGTCAATTTTAATACGCTTGTAAGAAATGACATTTTCATACTAAAATTAAAATGTACTCATAAATAAAAAGAGAACTCTAAATAAATATATATATATATATAAGAACAGATTCTTACAAATCGTTTCGTATAAACCATAAATATTAATAAGTCTTTTACAAGTTTTTAATTAAAGTCACTTAAAATCTGATTTATAAGTACGAAAAAACTACTAATTCTAAAAATGACACGCCTCACCAACATGTTCCAACCAAAAGAAGTTGTCTCACAAAACGAGCTTTCCTTCCATCATTTTATGTGTGGGCCTGCAAAATATATTGGAGAGAAGCATGAAGAGGGGGTCATAAAAACTGTTCCAATATTATTTTTCCTAGAGATACCAAAATACACTAATCTAACAAGAAAATTATTTAAACTTCAAAAGCAGCTCCAAGAAAAAAAATTGTATCAACATTAAATGAGTGAAGCATGGCGAGCCGACATAATGGTAAACTAGCACTCCTTACATATAGAGAGCACCATGATTATATTTAAAGAAAATATCCTAGTCCTAATTCTCATCCAGAAGTTAATACAACAAATGAGAGATGCAATGAGCAATAACAGTTGATACCTCGAAGTATATGCAATGAGACTGCAATTAAGTATATATCTTACTAGTATAAGTAATAACAAGTAAATGAAGACAATATCCAGCAATCACTACAACAATTATAGTCATTATAGGACTAATTTATAGGGTTCAGTAAAAATTCTTGTAAAAGACTTTGAAAAAAAAAAAGAAGGGGCGCCAATTATTCTCCCCCCAAAATGAAAATGAAATTGAGGCGAAATTCGTTTCAAATGAAAATGAAGTGAAAAGGTACACTTCGTCTCTCTCCCTCCACATTATCTTCGTCTCTCTCTCTCTTCGCTCGACGACTCATTTCTCTCACTCATCATTCTCTGCTTTATATTGTCTCTCTCTTCGCTCGACGACTTCTCTCTCCCAAAGCTCGACAATGATCTACTCACAGTGGGGTCTCTCTCCCTCGACATTCTCTCCGGCTCTCTCCCTAAGCTAGCCCTAGAATTGGTCTCAGTGTAATCTCTGAATTTCTTTGATTTCTGATCTCTTCGTCTTGACGTCGTCTCTCTCCCTTGGAATAGATTTGACCATCTTTTTTAAGTTATCTATTACAGCACCCAGAAAAATAGGATTTTCATAATTTCGTAAAAGGTCTTTTACAGAGGTTTTCACACCTTTTCTGTTGTAGTGAATAACAAGTAAATGAAAACAAAAATGAACTTGAGTAATTAATATAATATACGCATTATGCCTAATCTTCATAATTAGAAAGATAAAACGTAAACGTTCATAATAATTAGGACTACAGCCAACTATGTCAATAAGTGGTGCTTCCAATATGTAAACACAATATTTATCAAATATCTCAATTTCTCAAAACCAATAGGCCTCAGCTCAGCAGGTCTCAATGGGAAAAGATATTACTCCTCAATTCTGAAAACTTGGTAAAAAGATGATATTTTGACAAAATCAACTGAATTTTTAGCAGAGGACTCTTCATAAAACTTAATTTTGTCCTGTAAAATGGCTAGGACTGAGCTGCCTCCACGTTGCAACATGATTTTAAGAAAATACAAATAGGAGTGTAAATGAATCAATCTATAGTAAAAGACTGAATGGATTAAAATATGCATTTTGGAGCAACACTAAGATGCTTGAATTCAAAAGTAGCCATGTAATGGTTAGTCATATATGTTAACACATATTTAATTAGTGACAAAAATCCCCCAATATAGGGTAATAAGAAGAGGTGAACATAGTAGTGCTTGAATTTAAAAGTAGTCATGTAATGGTTAGCATTATCAAATCGAAGTTCATTACGATTTAATTATAACTAACCTACTGAAATAACCAGGTATTTTCTTGAAAAATAGCATGTACAGCAAAAAGCAATTTAGTGCATATACAGATCTATAGCAAACAGCTACTGGACCAACTAATAAAACAATAATTGTTGCAAGAATCAAGTTGGGGGGTTACTTGGCAGGCCATGCTACCGTACTTCCTAAAGCTTATTCAATGTTGGTCGTGGACCTCCATAGATATGCTCCAGGTTTCTTGACAACATCCACCCAAACTCGCATTGCATCAGGCCTAATCGAGATATGATGAACTAGGACAGTCATCTCACTCGACGACCAACGTCCTTCAGCAACAATATCCCCCGATCTGAGCCAATCTAATAGCTTACACTTTGTCAAGTGTGAGCTATCATCCACACTCTTCAACAATGCAGATAAACAAATTTGTCAATAATATATATGATAATAAAAACTTGTAACATAATCATATGTATGTTGGTGTGTGAAATATGTTATTACCATTGGTGAATGCAGAGTTATATTTGATTGTTCTTCACTTGGTCGAATGTTACATCATAAGAAGAGTGTTAAAAAGCATAACTATTTAAAATTTATTTCAATTTTACTAAGACTTACGTGATTTTTTACTAACTCACTAACAATGCCTCGTAACTCCTTCAACTCTTCCTCATATGATTTAAATTTTTGTTCCATTTTGCTCATATTATCATCTTTTTGTATGAAAAGAGAATATTTGGTCAATGTAGCTCCATGGACTAGCCCTCTCAATCGTCCTCTTCTATCAAGACCAAGAACTTTAGAAACGACATCCTCTCTAATATCACTTACAGAAGTCAATGTCCTTTCCTTGCTTAGTTCTTTCAATTTACTCTACAAGATTAAACATGTATACAAGATATGATTAAGACAACAAACTAGTAAGAACATCATAAAATTACACTTACGTACAATAGTACTAGCAAAGAAACTTGAATGCTCAGTACTCAATCTAATATAGAGCTAGAAACTTGAATGCTCTATACTTTATACGTGGAGTTTAACTCTCAGATTATTTAGTTTGAAAACATTTAGGGACACGAGGAAAATAATTGTAAAATGATCAAGAGGACAGATTGTATTAGCACTTACGATTCAGATAAGTGATGTAAAAGTTAATAATCACACTATTACGAAGAGTAGTTTGGATCCAATGATAAATGGAGCCAAGTGAATGGCTAGAGAGATGTAGGTAACTTAGAGGTAAAGTATTTCCAACCTTGGTTTCTAGGGATACAGAATCTACTCATCCGACTGGACAAGGCTTCATTTTAGTTCTTCAACTGTGCAGACTAACAGTAAGAAAGGTGTATATATATATATTAACAAAATCATTTGGAGCTTATCAAAAATCCGATTCTTAGTGTCGTCCCATGAAATGCCATTTAAAACATCAATATCCTAGATAATAAAAAATATTAAATCAAGGAAATGAAACAACTAAGACTGCAGTCTCGGAGAAATAAGGGGAATATAAATGCTTAAAAGGGGTCACATTGATAACTTATTCCTCCATGATTTCATTAGGTACCAAAACATAATTTCACTAAAGCACAAGTTAAACGTGGATAATGGATATGTAAACCACAATTCAACAAAAAAAGATTAGCACAGGTAACCAAGTGCTTACATTTTTCCAGCTTCATTTCAATTCTTCCTTGTCAGTTGAAATATAGAAGAAAAGAAAGATCAATGTCATTTTCAACAAATGAGAAAAGAATTTCTGTTGTCACTTGACAGACTAATAAATACCTTAGTCTCACTGACAAGGGAAAAGGAGATGAAAACAAAACCTTAAAGCTAGAAAAAGAATCCAGCCAAGCACACTTCCATCTTGATGAGAGATTCTAGCAATGCAGTCAGTCTACAAAGTTAAAAAAAATGAGTTCTTTTCCCAAGCAAATTGAGGCCAATTGGAAGAATAAATGTATCACATGAACCCTTGATTTCAAGCAACTAACCCGATCAGAAAGGTTTAAGAAATTAGGGGTGTTTAACGGTCGGTTTGGTCAGACTTTTGGAGGAAAACTATACCAGACTGAAAATTACGGTCCTCCTATATAGAGGACTGAACAGACCATAACAATGTAAAAAAATCCTATCCATCCAGACCGAACATCAACGGTCGGATCGGACGAATTTTACAGACTAAAGACTGAGCTGAGGGAGGGGAGAGGTGTGAGGCAGAGTCGTGAGACGTGAGCGGGGTTGAGCTGAGGGAAAGAGAGTGAAGAGTGATTGAGCTGAGGGAGGGGAGACGGGAGAGGCAGAGTCGTGAGACGTAAGAGGGGATGAGCTGAGGGAGGGAGAGTGAAGAAGGACTGAGCTGAGGGAGGGAGAGGTGAGAGGCAGAATCGTGAGACATGAGAGGGGTTGGCTGGAGGCGAGATGCGAGAGGGGCTGGCTGGAGGCGAGATGCGAGAGGCACTGGCTGGAGGCGAGACGTGAGATAGGCTGGTTGAGGGGGAGAGAGTGAAGAGAGACTGAGATGAGGGAGGGGAGAGGTGAGAGGTAGAGTCGTGAAAAATGAGAGGGGTTGGCTGGAGGCAAGACACGAGAGGGGCTGGTTGGAGGCGAGACGTGAGAGGGGCTGACTGGAGGCGAGACGCGAGAGGGGCTGGATGGAGGGGAGACGCGAGAGGGGCTGGCTGGAGGCGAGACGCGAGAGGCACTAGTTGGAAGTGAGATGCTAAGAAGGAGAGGGTCTGACTGAGTTGAGGGAGAGAAGAGAAATAACCTAAAATCCTAAAAAAATTACATATATATATATACTATACGGTTGGACCGGTCTGATCAGTCCAGAACTAACAAAAATTTTAGACTGGTCTGAAATTTTTGTCCTCTCTAAAAGGAGGACCGAACCGACCATTAACAATAAAAATATCATCCAGACCGATCAATTTCGGCTCGGACTGGTTCGCACTAAACTGTCTGGATGGTTTTTGAACACCCCTATAAGAAATGAATACATGAAACACTCCAAATCTTAAACATCTATTATTAGGCAACCATGGAAATTATATAAAGAAACAGTCCAAATCGATTATGGAATAGATCACAGATTCACAAGAACTTACTACATGCCCAATACAGACCCTAATCAACTCAGAAAAACTCAAAAATTATAAAACAAACAAAAATTACTAAAATTAGACAATAATTTGAGAATGAAACCCTTACCTATGGTTTTGAGCTGTGAAATCAAAGTAGTAGAGAGCTGGGAGACAGTGCTGAGAGAGTGAAGGCTGCGATGGAGAGCTTGCTGCCGTGAAATCTACGAGGAAGCTAAAAGAGAGAGTTACGAGAGAGCTTCACGAGAGAGAACTGATATATATATATATATATATATATATGTATAGAGAGAGAGAGATGAGAGAGAGCTTCTCGAGACAAGCTACTGTGAGTTTCGAGAGTAAGCTGCGGAAGAGCTCTCGTCGGTGAGATTCTGAAAAGACCTACCTGTGTGAAAGAGAGAGCTACTGCACGAGATGCACGTTAGCTGGGGGGAAGTTTTCATTTTGGTAAAGTGACGTGCGGGGCTTCGCGAAAAATATCGTTTAGTGCTAGTTTCTTATTTCATTTTTTCTCTAAAACGGCATTGTGTTGTGCTATATAATAACACATAATTGTTGAGGCCCCTTTTTTAAGGTCTTTTATAGGATTTTTTTTTAATTGTTGAGGCCCCATAATATGTTGTAGTGACTCTAAGGAGTGTGATTCCAAAGAACTTGATCCCAATTCATATTCATCTTGATCGCAATAACAACATATTATGGTGTTCTCATATTCTTGTATCTATTTGAGCATTTGGATTAGAGGATTATCTCTTGGTCTTACTATGCGTCCACATCTCAATATGCTACCAAGGTTTCTACAGCTACTTGTATTGCAGTTTGTTGAAAAGCTGCTCTTAATCCTGCATTTCTGCCTTGGGATCGTACCGATTAGTTTCTTATGAGTTGTACTATTGTCTATGGTAGAATCACTGCTCGTACATGTGGTTCGTTATGGTTCTTCTCATGAAGATTGGTCTATTCTTTGAAGGAATTTTTGCCACAGGTTTCAAGTCCAGACTCTTATAGTTATGTTTTTACTTTAGTCTACCAAGAAATTGATCTTTAAGCATCAATGATTATATCTTGGATAGGCGTTCCATTGTTGACAACTTATCTACATTGGGACTAGTTGTATCAGATGAAGAGTTGTTGTTGTATATCCTGGGAAGTCTCGAGAATGATTATGATCCATTTTCAATTAATCTCGCCTATCAACATGAGTTTGCGTCTATCTAAGAGGCGCAGTCTATGTTGCGGAATCAAGAAATGTATCACGAGAAAAAGAATTCTATTGTTAATGCTCTTGTTGTCATCTCAAATGCTTCTTCTAATATTGTTGCTCATTTTCAATCATATATCGTAAGAAGAGAACATGGTGATATGAATAACTTTGTTAGTCGTGTCATGCAAATTCAAGAAACGGGTGGTTGTCGTAAAAGAGGAATGCACAACGTCAAAGTGGTCAATCATAAAATATGAGTTATGTCAATTCAAGTGTTGTATATGTTGCAACCATTATTGATAGCTCTTGGTATATTAACAGTGGAGCAACAAATCATATAACTTCTAATATGGAGAATCTATCACTTAAGTCGAATTATAAAGGTAAAGGAAAGTTATGGTAGGAAATGATGACTTATTGTCCATCTCACATGCAGGTAGTTCAAAGATTTTGATTGCTAATGATTGCCTTAATGATAGTGAGTCACTTTCATATTAACGTATACGATCTCTCTCATTAAAATCAAATACTATATGTTATGTCTAAAACTAAACACATTTTGAATGTTTTCCAACTTGCACTTGACAATTATGTTATTATAGAGTTTGACACTACTTTTTGTTTCATCAAGGATGAGTAGGAGGAAGGTCCTTATGCGAGAAATTCTTAGAGATGGTTTGTATCATTTTATTCTCAAAAGATCTACAATCTCAAAGTTGTTATTCATAATTTTATTTGCTTCTAAGAATAAAGCCACTGCAAGCTATACACACCTAGTTTCAAATCTTGTAGTAGTCATTATGTAAACAAAGGTTCGTTTGCAGATTAAATTCCTTCTTTCTATACATAAGTTTGGTAAAACATATCAGAATAACGTTTCCTGGTGTTGAACAACAAACCAAAAGTCCGTTTGATTGATTTCATAAGATTATGTTGGATTTTTTCATTTAAACTCAAGTCTGAATGAAAAATCATTTTTCTTCAGTTTATCTCCTTAATTGAAAGACAATTTAGTACTGAGATAAAAAAGAAAAAGTACTCAAACAAACTGGGCAGGAAAATTCAGAAGTTTAAAACTTGCTTTAGATTTCTTTGGTTTTATTTTTAGACATCTTTGTCCATATACACATCAGCAGAATGGTATATATAATAGAGAGAAACCATAGGCAACTAGTAAGGACTGGCTAACCCTTTTGGCTCAAGCACAAATGCCTCTTCATTTCTGGTGGGAGTCTTTTCATACGGTTGTTTATAGCATTAATAGACGACTTACACTAACATGAAGACAATTCGTACTAAGATAAAGAAAAAGTATTCAAACAGACGGGAGGAAAATTTAAAATTTTAAAACATGAAGACAATTTAGGGTTAGATCATTTTGGTATTTTTTTTTTGGACTTTCTTGTCCATATGCACATCAGCAGAATGGTATAATAGAGAGAAAACATAGGCAAACAGTTGAGACTAGTATAATCCTTTTGGCTCAAGCATAAATGCCGCTTCAATTATGGTGAAAGTATTTCCATACTGCTGTTTATATCATTATAGACTGCCCACACCAACATTGAAGAAAAAATCACCCTTTGAAATTTTATATTTCAAGTCACCAAACTTGCAATATCTAAGAACCTTTGGTAATTCGAGTTTCTCTTCTATTAGATCCTACAATCACCATATTCTAATTTCATATCATTATTTGTGTTTTCTTAGATACTATGATTCTTATAAAGGGTATGACTGTCTTGTCCAAAAGCTGGTAGAATCTATATTTCACCAAGTGTTTCTTTCAATGAAGCAGAGTTTCCATGTCAGAATCTTGTGAATTCATCAGTTACTAGTTCTACAACTTCTTCAGTCTTACCTAACATTACATTTCCTAATCCTTTTAAGACAATGTATATACCGCTGAATGTAAATTGATACGAATCCATCTCTCATTCATGTAGAAGGATCTACATGTACTGATACTTATCATGTTCCCTTAATGTTCATTTTATCAATTCAGAAACGTCTCCAAATGTCTCACTTCCTGAAACACATACATTACCTATAATTACTTTATCATCTATACATTTACTTATACATAAACCTCCCCAAAACTCTATTCATCTTATGCTTACAAGGTCCAAACATGGTACTTTGAAACCAAAATCATTTTCTTCCACTATATGTGCATTTGAGTCTAAACTTACTACTATTAAGCTGCTTTAGCTAATCTAAAATGGATGGCTGCTATGCAAGATAATTATGATGCTCTTATTAAATACAAAAGCAGGTAGCTTGTTCCAAAGACTTCTGATATGAATATTGTTCAGAAAAAATGAGTTTGTATGATTAAATATAACCCTGATGGACCAGTTCATAAATACAATTGCAAAGGAGTTTCAACAACACTCTGGTATTGATTATTTGAATACCTTTAGTCCTATTGTTAAATCCTCTACAATTTGCATCATTTTATCTTTAGTCGTCACTTATCAATGTGATATTCAACAAATATATTTGATAACAACTTTCTTAATGGAGAATTTCAAGAAGTTGTTCCCATGTCACAACATGTAGGTTTCACCAGTTTTGATTAACCAAATTATATATGCAAACTGACCAAATCTTTATATGGGTTAAAGCAAGCACCTAGGGCTTGGTTTGAGAAAATAAACTGTTCAATATAGTGGAGTTTTCATAATTAAAGTATGATTCTTTTTTATTCATTCACAGAACTTTCACATGTGTAACTTTGTAATTAATATTATTCTTTGATGATTTATTAGTAACCAGAAGTAGTTCTCATATGATTCAAACGTCACATCAGATCTACATCATAAGTTTGTTCTTAAAAGACTTGCTCAACAAGCTATTTCCTTGGTTTCGAAGCTCATAAAGATACCTCATGATTATGTCTTATACAGACTAGATATACTCTTGATTTGCTAAAGAAGACTAAGATGGCAGATTCTAAAAGTTTTCCCACACCTATGTGCTTTTAAATCAAGCTTTCCTCTAGGTATGGAACACCCTTTGAGGATCTCACTTTATATAGAAGTATTGTAGGAGCATTATAGTACCTAACAATGACAAATCAAACATACCATTCTTTGTTAATAAGCTATCTAAATTTCTGCAGGCTCCTACTTCTTAACACTAGAACGCTTGTGAAGGATACTGTTAAATATGATTTAGTATTTACACTAGCTAGCTTCTTCTTTGTCTTTAGAAGACTGATGTTGACTGGGCCAGTAGTATAGATTGAAGATCTACATAGAATTATTGCATTTATCTTGACCAGAATTTGATTGTTTGGAATTCTAAAAGCAATATGTTGTTGTTTGATCAAATATAGAATCTGAGTATATATCCCTTTCAAAAGGTGCGATTGAATTGATTTGGTTGAAGTTTTCGTTTGCTTAACTCGGCTTCTATGTTAACACTTGTCCAATATTGTGGTGTCACAATATTGGAGATGGAGTAGTAGCAGCTTATCCTACATTTCACTCTAGAACTAACTGTGTGGAGTTTAGATTTACATCTTATTAGAGAAAAGGTTATTACAAATCAATTATAGGTCCAATATAGCTTCCTTTTGAGGGAAAACTTTACTATGCCGGAAAATTATTCCCGGGATTGATGCTGGGTCATTATGGACCTTAGATTCTTTTTGGAACAATCTGAGCCATACAAAACTCAGCAGGTAAGACATTTTTTTTTGTTCACCAAATACGTATTGAGGTTTATCAAATATATACTAGGGTTCATTAAATATGTACTAAGGTTCACCAAATACGTACAAATTAAAAAAAATTTACTAAGGTTCACCAAATACGTACAAATTAATAATTTTTGACGTGGTTCACCAAATACGTACAAATTAATAATTTTTACATGGTTCACCAAATACGTACTGGGGTTCATCTAATACATAGTGGGGTTCATCAAATACGTACAAAATAATTATTCTTGGAAGGGTTCACCAAATACGTACTGGGGTTCACCAATTACGTAGTGAGGTTCACCAAATACGTACAAATTAATAATTATTTGAGGGGTTCATCAAATACGTACTGGGGTTCACCAATTACATTGTGAGATTCACCAAATACATACAAATTAATAATTCTTAGAGGGGTTCATCAAATACATATTAGGGTTCACCAATTACGTAGTGGGATTTACCAAACACGTACAAATTAATAATTCTTAGAGGGGTGCACCAAATACATAGTGGGTTCACCAATTACGTACTGAGATTCAACATACGTAATGGAGCTCACCAAATACGTACAAATTAATCATTCTTGGTGGAGTTCACCAAATACGTAGTGGGGTTCACCAATTACGTAATGAGGTTCACCAAATACGTACTAGGGTTCACCAATTACGTACTGAGGTTCACCAAATACGTATAAAATAATAATTCTTAGAGCGGTTCATCAAATATGTACTGGGGTTCACCAATTACGTATTGAATTCACCAATTACGTAGTAGAGTTCACCAATTACATAGTGGAGTTCACCAATTACGTACAAATTAATTGGGGTTCACCAATTACGTATTGGGATTCACCAATTACATAGTGAATTTCACCAATTATGTACAAATTAATAATTCTTAGAAGGGTTCATCAATTACGTACTACGATTCACCAATTACATACTACGATTCACCAATTACATACTGGGGTTCACCAAATACATATAAATTAATAATTCTTGGAGGGGTTCACCAAATACGTACCGAGGTTCACCAATTACGTATTAGGGTTCACCAATTACGTAGTATGGTTCACCAAATACATACAAAATTATAATTCTTGGAGGGTTTCATCAAATACGTACGGGGGTTCAGCAATTACATAGTGGGGTTCACCAAATATGTAAAACCTAATCGCCATACCTAATAGGCGAATCACCTATTTTTAGCCTCTAAACGCCATCTTGAAGGTGCTAATCGCATCATCAAAGCCAAACTCTAGTTTTATGCCTCGAGTCGCCTGTTTCATTCCTAAACGCCATGTATAAATAGACGATTGCTAGTCTCCCTCCTAATCGCCAGTTTTATGTTTTAATTTATAAGCACATAAATACGCCTATATGCTTGGTGTTTGGGGCCCAAGTGCGACCAGCAGGTCCCAAACGCCAATCATGATAGGCGATTCACCATCTATTATAGGCGTTTGGGCTCACTTGACATGTTTGGGCCCCAAACACCCTAGTAACAGGCGTTTGGCATGTGTCTTGGGCCAAACATCTGTGTGTTTGGCGTTTGGGGCTCAAACGCGACCAGTCGGCCCCAAATGCCAGTCTTGAATGGTGACTCACCATGTAATGATGGCGTTTAGGTCTCCATTGTGGCGTGTGGCCCTAGTGTGGTGTTTAGGGCCTCAATATCGATGGTTTTAATGACTATTTTCGGCGGTTTTAGTGTCTATTGTGGCGGTTTTAGTATCTACTGTGGCGGTTTTAGTCTATTGCGGCGGTTGTAGTATTTATTGTCGCAGTTGTAGTGTCTATAGTGGCGGTTTTAGTATTTTTTTTTACATATTTGATCATTTTCATACTTTTAGTCATTTTCATATACTTGGTCATTTTTTTTTCACATGCACGTAGCATTTTTCATTCATTTAATAATTTTCTCATACTTTACCATTTTTATGTACTTGTTTTGATACACTTAGTTATTCTCACGCACTTAACCATATTTTCACACTTAGGCATAGATATTGTTTTCACACAATAATGCCGTAAATATATGGCTAATCGTCGTATGATAATGGCGAATCACCATGTGCTCATGGCGAATCGTCATGGATAAAAAATGTTTACCACATGCAGGTAGCGATTGGAGCGTAATTGCCATGTTCTCAGTTGGATCTATACCGACAATTATGTATCTTCAGCGATGACTTTTAGTATCTCTTGTGGTGGTTTTTAGTCTTTATCGGCGGTGTCTTTCCTATACCGGCGGTTTTTGGTTCTATACCGGCGGTTTTTTCTACACTTAGTCATTTTTACATTTTAGCCACACACACGTAGTAATTTTTTTAACATTTTGTTTTGTCACTTAATCGTACACTTATTCATTTTTAAACACTTAACCATTATACATATTTAGTAATTTTCATACACTTAGTTATTTTCACACATTTAACAATTTTCACACCTTTTTATTTTCAAACACTTAATTATTTTCACACATTTTCATTTACTTAGTCATTTTAAACGCTTAGTCATTTTCATATATTTAACTATTTTCATGGACTTAACTATATTCACATACTTGGTCATTTTTACACATTTTCATATATTTGCCCATGCACTTTGTCATTTTCATACACGCTACACTTTGCCATTTTACAACTTACTCACACTTAGATATTTTCATGCACTTAGCCATATTTCCATACCTATCAACTGAGGCATCAGTAATATTAGTATTCTACCTTGATGCTGGCCATGATGGTGAGACCAATAACCAAGAGTAGCCAACACTCAGTCCAAGAGATCTTGTGAAAAAGTTTCTCTTCTTTGTTAAGGCGATACTCCTGCTATATGAAGCAATGTTTTTCATTTGTCCTGTAGTTTCAAAAACTCATACGAGTTACATATTTAAAAACCAAATCAACGAGCTTAAAGAGAAGTACTAGTTGTCTTCTCATGTCTCTGCGCTTCAAGGGAATGTCCCCAAGAAAAAAAATAGCCTAAACCTATAATGAGGTAGAGAAATATATCTATCTTGCTGATGAACTTGAAATTTTTCTGCACCTCAGGATATTTGAAAAAGCAAGATCAGAAGACTTAGACAACTAAATTTACATATCAACAAGCAAATTGAAGATTCAGACTTGGCAATAATGTGTCTGAATAAGGGGACTGATTGATCAATCAAAATGCAATTACTAGACATGGTTTTAGATGATTTTCTGTGGCATTTTCTTGAAATTAGCACAAAAATTCAAGAAGCACTCAGGATCACAGATAAAAAGGTAGCTAGCTATAAAGCATTTAAATAACCTAGAATGAGATGCCCATAGAAAACAAAATCAGCCACATAATATAACAAAGAACTACACACAAAAAATAGGACTGAAAATCCTAGAAAATAAGCAAAACAAGAAAAAAGAGACAAGAACACATCTTTTCAACTACAAAAATGAACAATGATTGTTGATTTGATTTCGAGCCTTTAAAAAATGTTTCAATCTCTTTGAGCTTTTTTCTCTTTCTGTCTCTCACAAACACTAGCTATATCATGTACGTTCTAAGAAATATAACTGTAAATCTATGGAGGTAACAGAACATAAAATAAATCAAAAGGGAATCATGATGACCTTCTCTATCTAATGTTTTAAAATCTGCTAGAGGTACTGAAACTATGACAGTTTTAAAAATTTCAGTTCTGCCACTTACAGCAATGAAAAAATTTCAAAGAGACGAGAACCCAAACCTCAATATAAGTAACTCAATGAACATCAAATACCTCACCTTCTGTACTATAGCAGAAAATATATTAAAAAAAGTATCCTTATTTTGCACCATCATCATGCATGTGGTGCTTCTTCGTCCCCCGGATCTCGTTGTTTCCTTAGAAAACTTTTATCTCAAATTAATCATCGAAAACATAAAAAATCTAGTTCTTATATCATACGAACATAATTACTCAAAAAAGTACCTTCAACCCCATAAAATGAGAATAGGAAGAGGCTTGAGAGACCCTATTTATCCGACCATTGCCATCGCTCAGTCTAAAAAATCCAATTCAAGTAAGCATTTGATGATCTCAAGTCACAGCAAGAATATGTCACACATTCATTTTTTATGTAGCTCTTTCCCCTCTAGAATGAGGAAGATTAGTCCAATAGTTTAACACAAGAAAACAACAATCTTATTCCAGTTTATTTTTGTTATGATTGGTGTATCAAGTTTAGGTTGTTAAGTTTTAAGCAAAGGGAAATTGGTTTAACTGAAAATTGGTTAAAGCTTAAACAACATAAAGCTACGAGTTTCTAACAGAAACAGACATGCAATTCAACATATATATACTTCCATCTAAAGGTCAGAAGAAGAGATAATTTTTTCTTTGATCTTTCAATTACTAAAAACAGAGAAAAACAAAGAACGCAAAAGCTGAAACAAAAGAATACAGAAAGATCATAAAGGAATCAGAAACGTCCCAGCAATTTTGTATCAAGGAGGAAAATGTTTGCTTACCTGTAATCGAGTGCTAAGAGGGAGAGTTCATGTTTTGTCTTCTTGAGTTGCAAAGCTTGTAAATCCTTGACATTTTTGTACTTGATCTCTATAATCTTGAATAAGAAGCTCCAGCACTGGATGTAAGTTCTGACTTTTATAGAACCAAACCAGTATAAAACCCAATTGTCTCCATTCCCCTTCTCTTCTTCTCCTTTCTCGTCATTTGCATGTACACGATCTGCATAGTAAAACCTTTGGTTAGTGTCTATTCCGTAAGTTTTATAAGAATATCCTATTGCAACAACCTATTCCACGCCTTCAGTAGAGATATCTCCGTGCTGGGATATTGCTGTCATTTTTATATATCATGGAGATGTATCTACTGAAGGCATGGAAACAAATATTTTGATGAATATGTTATCAATTACAATGTGTTTAACCATGCATGATGGAGTAATCAAATGTTTTTACTTATCACAAAAGTAAAACCTTTTACAAAATTATATCATCCTCAAGGTAGCTTCTTGCCAATGTGACCAAGTGACATAGATAAGCTTGATCATCTCCATATGAGCCAAATTCATTTTCAATCTTTCAGAAATAAGTTTAATTATAACAATAGCTGACTGTGGGAGTTTAGTTTCGTAATAGGAACCAAAGTTCAAATAATTTAACGTTGACCTTGACAAGTTGGAATAATCATAAAGTTGACTCTTGGATAATACTGAAAACACAATTGCCCTCTGACTTGAACATTTTCATTTTAACCAATACAATTTACACAACCAAGAAGTAAGAGATAAAACTTTTTATAAGAGACGTGCTTCCCCAATAACAAGTTATGCAAATTTCCTTTTCCTTACATTAAATTCCCACTTTGTAAAGAAAAATCTAGATATACAGTCTCTCAGGAAACAATATTTCTTTTAGATCGGGAACACCAATTGATACCACCGCTTTGGGGGTGCCAAACACCGGGGAATCTATTAAAGAACCTTCAACTATGAATTTCACATTTGATCTCGATTTTTAGTGTTTTTTGAGACTAGGCATATCTTTTGTGATCCGATGTAATTTACAGGATACCAAAAGCCTTGAACAGAGGATTAGAGCAAATCTGATGCATCAGCTCCAACAGTGGAGATATCTCAACCAGTACGAAGCTCTCCTTCCTAGCGTGGCACGAACCCGGAACTACAGTAAGGGAAAGATTCAAGTTTTTTATCTCAAAACCAAAAAAAAAAAAATCAAAACCCTAACACAAACAAAAGTATTTACTCACCACAACCGGTTGATTCTCCGACAATATCTCCTTACACAGAACATAAAGGCTTCGAATTTTACATTTTGTATCATAAATTTTTTAGAAGATCAGATCGTACCCGAATCAACTCTATGTGAATGAACTTCCGGGATTTTTCCTACGCAAGCCTTTGGATCTACGCGATCTTCGTGGGGAGCTTCCGCTTTGAGCCTCACAGAAGGAGAAATTGGCGTTGGAGGTAAAATTCGTAGGAGGTAGTCGAAGGAGAAGGGGAAAAGTGAAGAGGTAGAAGAATAAAATGGGAAACCTATTGTAATGCCCCGATCCCCGAGGGTTAAACATACGTGTAATTTCATAATTTTGAAATCTCCAATTCGAAACAAACCCTAATTTTGAGAAAATTCTCAAATTGAAATTCTTAATTTACCCATGATAGAAAAATACTGACCTTAAATAGCGGAAGCATTAAACTTATCCATGATCAGAATCTTAATCATTAAATAGCGGAAGCGATAAAGTGTCTTAAATGCATAATTAATAAAACCTCGAAAAACTAAATTAAATTATGAAATAAAGTCAAAACTTTCAATCCATAATTCATGAAGCTTTCATCATCATAATTCGTAGAAAATTATAACGTAAAATAAACTACTTAAATAACCAAGCTTAACAGAAAACGTTTTCCTAAGTTTTAAATCAAATCATAAACTGAAAACATAAATTCCTCTGATCTAACTAGTTATGGCAGTCCCCCACTCATGATACCCGCTATCACCACCTGCATCATAAATAACTGTGAGAGAATGAGTATTTTAAAATACTCAGTAAGCAAACTCACATAATAACATGCATCCACATGTCATAAATGCAATCATGACATAACATAACTGAACTTAACATATATCATGGCATGGCTTAACATAGCATGCAGATAACACGCGTCTCAAACAGAATCATTTAACAATCTTAATCATATCTTGTCTTGGCATATCCCCTAGTTAACAACCTAATCAGAACTGATCGCATGTTAACTGAAACACATCATGACGAATTGGGTGACGAAACAGATGGCACACGTCGGGTGATGAAACAAATGACACACATTGGGTGACAGAATAGATGGCACTCATAGGTGACGGAAAACGTGAAGAAATGGCACCTCATGAGTGACGAAAAATATTTACAGATGACACCCAATGTATGATCAAAACATGAACATATGACACCCTATGTGTGACGAAAGCATGAACAGATGACACCCCATTCGTTTAACTGAACAAAACGTGAACAGTCCTGATTTCTTGTTAACTAAGGGTCGTGCTTAAGTTCATATCTTGTTAATTACCACTTGAATGAATTAACCTCATAACTTGTAGAATCCAACGTATGACAATAATTAATCATATAATGCATATTGATACATATAACAAAATTAAACATGATAACATACTAACGTAAAATCAGTCATACTCAGACATTTATCTCATAATAATCACATTAATAACTGAACAGTAATCAATTATCAAAGTGTTAACGAAATATAATAATTATTGAAAAATAGTTAAATAATAATAAATACATGATACAATTATAATATCAGAGTCACATCATCATATAAGTCAATTTACACAAATATGTATATATGAACGAAACATACTTATAGACAATTAAAGCTGATGAGAATAACACATATTACATTTATCATACGTAGATCACATTACAATGTAATTTCACTTACACAAAGCATATACATTTATCACAACAGGAGTCACAACGTCATGTAAGCTCATTTACCTGAAGCAGAAGAATGAATTAAACAATTAATGACCTGAAATCGAAAAAAATATCATCACTAAATTCTTTTGAAATAAAACAATATAAATACATTTTTAATATCATAAAATAAAAAGAGATAATATAAAAACAGTGCGAAGGGGTCTGAGCGAGGTCGGAAACAATGTATCGGGTCCAGAAGTCAAATGATAAAGATTTGAGGGTAATAGTTCCTACTGGGCTGGTTCAGACCAGGTGGATCGGTTTTATCTTATGAATCGATTCAGGCCGGCCAACTAAACTGAATCGGTCTGGGTTGAGTCGGTATGGGTTAGGCTGGACCGATTTAGACCGGTATGGGTTGACTGAACTGGTTCTGGTGGGTGCTTCAATCGGGTCAGTAGAGAAAAGAACTGGGTCACAAGACCCAATTTCAGTCGAAACAGAGGGTGAGAGAAAGAAGGAGAAAAGAGGGAAGGGGAAAGACTGAGAGAGAGCATCCATTAAGAAAACAAAATTAGAGAAAGAGATGGAAAATGAAATAGAGAGGGAAGAAACAGAGATGAAGATGAATGAGAGAGAGACTGAAAGAACAGAGGCACGAATTATAGATAGAGAAATAAAGGTGGACGAGAGAAAAACAGAGAGAGAGAAAAGGAAAACATACTAAATAGAAATATATAAAGGAGAGAACTCACTGAGATGATTCAATGGTAAACACAAAGAATGATGAAGATGAAGAAGAAGTGGGGGCGCGATGAAGGCTCCCAAACGGAAATGGAAAGGAAGTAATTTGCTGAAATTGGAGAAAATTATCAGAATTGGCAAAAACAATTCTGAATAGAAAATCTGGGTCAAAAGAGTGAGTAACGAAAAAAATGGAGAAAGAATAAGGAAAAAGATGAAGAATAAGATTTACCTGAATTTGACAATGGACCAATTAACAACAAATTGAAAGAAGAAGAAAAACAGAGGAGGGGCTTCGCAGAAAGAGAGGTTGTGTGAGAGAGATGAACAGTGAGAGATTAAAAGGAGAAGAATATATAAAATTAGGTTAGGGCTAGTTTAGTGTATATATGCATATAGGTGTGAGTGAGTTTCAATTGAAGGGGTGAGATTGCCGAAACAATGATCAAATAGGGTTAGGGTAATACTAGGGTATACATAGCATATGGTGTGAATGAGTTTTAAAAATATACTAAAACACTTTTAAATTTTAAAAAAAATTCAAACTTTGAATAAATCTTACCTAATTAAAAATAGTTTTACAAAAAAATACAAATAATCCATCTTTAAAATCAAATTTTAAAATTACATTATCTTTTAAATCAATTTTATGAAAATGTTCATTTACGAAAGATCGGGATATTACACCTATTCTCTTAGTTGCAAAGAAAATTAAGGATAAAAATCTTTTAACGATTGACATTAATCTGACCATATCTAACGGTCAGAATTAATCTCAGCATCCATGTCAGGGAAACAATTCTCGGCATGTAAGAGCGATCCCCTTGTTGAGGTGTCCATGTTGCTCGCATTCTTAGGGGTGAAATTTTGGTATCGAACTGAAAATGGTCGGTTCGGTTGATTATTTATGATACCTCAGTTCAGTTCGACTCGAAAAAATATGTGATTTCGAACCGAACCAAAGAATAAATAAAATAAATCTTACATATATATATATATATACTAAACTAATTCTACAATGTACAAACCCTAAGATATTCTGCCTCCCCCCTCTCCGTGAAACGAACAGCTGCCTCCCCTCTCTGCGGGAAGCGAATAGCTGTATCCCCTCTCTGCGCGAAGCGAACACACTGGCCTCTCCCCTCTCTCCCCCTCCCCCATGCGTGAAGCGAACAACTACCCCCCTCACGCGAAGCGAACACGCTGGCCTCCCCCTTCTGCGTGAACTTTCTCTCATCCCACCTCTACGTGAACTCTCTCCTCCCCCATCTACGCAAACTCTCTCTCCTCCCCCCATGCGCGAACTCTCTCTCCTCCCCCCATGCGCGAACTCTCTCTCCTCCCTCTACGCGAACTCTCTCTCCTCCCCCTCTGTTCGAACTCTCTCTCCTCCCCCATCTGGTCGAACTCTCTTCTCGAGTCCTTCTGGTCTGCGTCTTCTTCGTCTTCTGCTATGCATTTCCTTCTTCATCTGGTTTGTGTTTCTCTTAGTCTATTACTGCTTTATGTTTTAGATCTAAGTCTTTTTTTACTGAGATTCGTTGTTTAGTGCTCTATGCTTTAGATCTAATTCTATTTTATTGAGATTTGTGGTTTATTGTGATTAGATCTAAGCCTATTTTCCTAAGATTTGTTATTTAATGTGTTTAGATCTAAGTCTATTTTTACTGTTCTCAGCCTTAACCTTTTCTTCGTCTTTTGCGTCTTCTTGGTGTTCGTGGAGTCTATGAGTGAGTCCTTTTTACTGTTCTAAACGAACCGACGAACCGATGAACCGAACTATAATTCACGGTTCAGCTTAGTTCGGTTCATATAAGGTTCACGGTTCGGTTCGACATAAAACCGAACTGTGACTTTCAGTTCAAATTTTTATCAAATAACTGACTAATTACACATTCTAACAAAAACTCTCCTTGAGACTAGAGTCATGACTCAACGTGGCAAGCTAAAAGTCACTCAAATTAGTCATTCCGGCTTGAGGGCATATTAGGGAATAAAATTAGTTAGAGTATCTCCAACAATACAAGTATTCTTCAAGACAGGTATTGAATACAAGTATTCTTCAACAATCTTCTGTTATTGGGATTAAAGTGATTTCAAGCCCACAATCTCTTAATTATAGATATTTGAATATCCTGCCTCTCACAAAGAATTGGAAACAACCCACCAAAAGCATGTGAATCCGTGCACGAATAGCAACGAATTAAGCACCAAATGTTCGTTGATTTTCATAAAGACACTGAAAATTTAGAGAAAAGTAGAAACTCTTTCTAAAATATTATTAACTAAAATCTAAAAAATGTCTATAGGGCTACAAAGACTTTAAATAGGAAATTTAAAAATAGAAACCCAAAAATAACAAAAAATACGAAAACAATAATATTTTCTTAAAGATGAAAATTCTGAGATAGAGGTCTTTGCGTGAGTCTCACTATTCCATAAATTTCAAGACCCATATGAATTGTCACCCAAAAAACAATTTAGTATGGAGCCTTAGGCGTCTTTATCAATATAATCATCTTTTGGTTGATTAATTCAAAAGATTAGAGTGTATTTTTTTTAAATTATATTACCTAAGACAAATTTGAATATGATTTAAACTTATAATTTTTAAGATATAGATATAAAAATTTAATCGTCAACTCATTTTATAAAAAAATTAAAATATATTTAATTAAAGAAAAAGTAAAGGAATGAAATTGGGACGCACTTTTTTTTAAGGAATTAAGGGCTTGTTTGGAAAGCTCTTTTTAAAAAAATTTCAACTTTTATAAAATAAAATTCATTTGGATTGAAGAGATTTTGAAAACAAAAAACTGTGTTTTTGAAAACATTTTTCTCCGAAATCGTGGTCCACGCCTTTTGCAGAGGCATTAGACTCTGTAATTGGAGGCTTAACAGAGTCACTTTACCACTTAACCCATAATCATTTTCTTGTTCGTCTTCTTCGCCGACCAAGGTCTTTCAGGGAAACTTCATAGCACAATTTCTGCATCTTCCTCACCATATCCATGAGCTCTCTCTGTCCTCTGGCAATTGCTTGAGTTCTTGAAGACTGCTATAGACAGTGATAATGAGTCTGGTAGTGCTGTGGACTCGCCGGCGGAGTTGTTCTCCACAGCAGCGGAGAATAAACGATTTAGAATTATCTCCTGTCTTCATTCATCAAAAGAGCTTCCATCCCATTTGAGGTTTTGAAATTGACATAGTCTTGAACTGGTCTTCTAGATTGAGAAGCAAAATTAATGGAGTCCTAAAGGTGATAATGGTTGGTGAACGGTCATAAAGGAAGAAATGATAGGATGTTTCTTCATTTTGTCTGCAATATCTTTGTGGNAATATCTTTTTTTTTTCTCTTCTTAAATTATCCTCCCACCTTTTTACATATTTTAAAAATACCCTCCAGTTTGTAGTATTTATTAATAAATAATTTATTTCAACTACTAAATTAAATTATTTATTTTAATTACTAAGTTAGATAATAGTTGTTTAAATTATTCATTTAAATTATGTATCTTAAATAGTAACCTAAACATATATTGTAATTACAAAGTTAAAAATTTATTTTAATTTTACTTAAATATTTGTTTTTATTAACAAACGAATAATTAATTTTAGTTAATAGATAAATAATTTATTTTAATTAATAAATTAAACTTTATTTTGATTAGTAATGTAAATAAACTATTATTCTATTTAATTATTAAACTAAAAGTGATTTTATTATAATTATGCTAATTTATCTAAAACAAAAATCATAATAATATATTAAAAAAATGTGAATTTTTTTTATTCCTGACAGTTAAGTAAACGCATAAAAAACATACTCATTCTCAATAAACACCGCATACTCATTCTTATTAGATTAAATATTTGTTTTAATTTAATGAGATGAAAGAATGAAGAATTAAGGGTAATTTGGATAATTCATCACAGTAGTTGTTGGGGTAATTAAAAAGTTGACGTGACATTAAATTACTTGTCATATAATGTCACATTAGTAAACCGTGACGAACCGTTAATATTTTTAAGCGAAAATTCAATGAAAGGTATAACGTGAATAAAAAAGATAATTGTAGGGTCTACTCTGCTAATTTTTAAAGTGAAAGATCTAATATAAAAATTACCACAAACAGTAGGGGGTGAAACTATAGTTTACTCTAATTTTCAATGTTCATTATCGGTAGTAAAATAGTTTATCATATTTAATTTTCTCTTTTCAATTTTTTAGTATATATTTTATCTTATACTACGATATGCGTTATCTAATTCAAAAATTCTTCTAGATAATTTATCATATCAAGATAATTCACAACTTATTCAAGTTTCTTTATATTTTTAAAAATTTTATTATAACTATATTATTTGTAGGTGATGCATAACTTATTCAAATTTTTTTTATTTGTAATAGTTTAATTGTATAAAAATGAGAAAATTATCATTATTATTTTCTCTCTTTTTTACCATTTTAAAAGCTAATATATTTATTTTGACGTTAATAATAATTTTAAAATTATTCAACACATTTTTTACTAGTATATATATATGGCGTAATTTGGAAAGTATAGGAACCCCATATGCAGATCAAGGATGCTTATAGACATAGCATTAAATTTGTTTGGAAAATAAAAATTCAATTTACACCGAGATATATGGTAAAAACTTGAATTTCGTACTATCTATATCGATCTACCTAATTAAGGGGAGACAATAACTCCGTAAATTCAATGTAATGTTCCATATAAATAATTTGATCAGAGCCTCAAACAAACTTATAAAAAAAGAACCTCAAAACAAAAGAAAGACAATTGTTATTATTCAAATTAGATATTAGTTACCATATTCTGTCTTTTTCAAAGGAATTGGAACTTGGAAGACGAAGAGCAAACCCAAATGGCATCATGTTACGTTTCTTCCAAGGCTCAGATTTTCATCCTATTTATTGTCGTGTCCATGCTCTTATTTTCACTTGGTATGTGTCTAGCTACTCACTTCTTCTGCCTTTTTCTTAGTGGTATTATTCAAAGTTTAAAAAATTTCCCCTTGCTCATTTCTTTAGAAACTTCATATTTATAAGCATGGAGTGACCCTTTTCTACCAGAGCTTTGTTTGATAGAATGCTGATAATGTAAATATTTGGTGCATTATTATTGAAGGAATGGCTGAGTATAGCTGTAGGGGGAAATGTGAAGATGTGCAAAATTGTGATGATTTTTGCACAAGAGCAGGTTACCTGGGAGGAAAATGTTTCCCACCACTTTATCAATATTGTTGCTGCCAAAAATAATACTTATTCAGCAATTCCATGAATAAAAATAAGACCCTATAATCTTAGGGTCAACTACAGTAAGGAACTATCCTATTAGATCGGCACATTAGTATCTCATGTAACGTACGTGCAATACAACAGAGATATATTTATAATTCGTCTGAATTACATATATTTCATTTTGTGTTACATGTATCTCTTCGGTATCATTAAATTTTCTGTAATCTTAATTGATTATCATATCATTTGATCTCTCATTCTCTTTTCTACTAATTAAGATCTCTCAGCTTTAGAAAATTACCGTGAAAAATCGTTAAAACTCGTCCTAACTGATTAATGTTTTTTCCTTTTTAAGTGCATTTGTATTGCTTTACAAAAGGCTCACGGAAATAAATCAATCACATATTTTCGATAAAGTTTCTGCAATAGCCAAAACACACGACATCAGTCTAAAACCCTCGGAAGGATGAAAAAATAACTGCAAAATCAGGAAACAATCCTATCATATATTATTTCCAATTCCAGACAAAAAAGAAGAGAAAAAAGTGAAAATCTCTTATTCAAAGGCATCTATGCCTAAGAGGATCTTATAAGAGCTAGAAGTAAATTGAGAGGGAGTTAAACCTACTGTGTGAAAGAATTGAGAGAGTAATGGAGAAAACGGAAACTTGAGACCTAGAGCTATGAGGATGGGGCTAAGAGTAATTTGGTAAGAGGAATTACACAGAATGTCTGAGCTTAGATTGGAGATTCTACTTTTTTGAGAGCGTTATTGTAAGATATCACTTAATCTCAAACGCATAGTCCTGTGAGATTTAATTGGTAACCATAAGCCAGTTGAGTTTGTATGGGTTGGTCTTCACCTTCAAGAAGATCATAAGATTAAAAATCTTCAAGGGGGCTTGAAGTATGGACGTAGGGATGGTATTTCCTAAATCACGTAAAAATGTCGTGTACGTGTATTATTCTTCTTCTTTTTGCTATTTATTTTTTGCACTTTTATTTTTCACACTTTAAGTTTTTGCCATTTTACTTTGTTTGTTTGTTTTATATTTTAACATTTACATTATCGCCAACATTATTTACTTTAACGCTTTAATCTATCATTTATTTATTTATCTTTTCAAGCATAAAACTCGTGAAATTTTGAAATTCATTTTTGAACATTCATTTTTTACTTGAGTGTGAAATTTTTTTAATTTGAACATGATCACCCAATTCACTCACATCTTGAGTTGTCATATCGATCATACACTGTGTACAACCTCATGTCCTTCATTCGTATACAAACAAGGTACATGCAACACACATGAGTACCCAAAAATGATTTATCTCATTTATGCGTTACATGTAGCTCATTTGGATCATATGTGCCAAAAAAAGCATAGTACCATACTGTTAACGTGTTTTAAGATAGTATGAGCAATTTCTTAGTAAAACACATAAGATTTCTTTGGTCAAAAGTTTACATGTTTTATGGAGATTTGAGTTATTCAATTCTATAGTATTATAATATGAACAGGACGGAGAGCGTATAGAAATTAGGAGGGCCATGACCACCAAATGTTTATCTTTATATGATTGACACATCAATTAATCGGTTAACTTGATCTATAATTTAATAAGTATTAGATTACTCAGATAGATAATGTTTAATAAATTGACTTAAGTTCTTAGATATTTTTATGTGTAGTTAAGAAAGCAATCCTTTTTGTTATATAGCCTTTTAAATGTGTCATTGTCTCATTGACGGTGTAATTTATAAAAGAACGATATTTGACTGTTAATAAAGTGAAGAGAAGTTCATTATCACTGATATATGGACCAATCAACTATTACCATGTACTATAATTATTTTAAGTCAAGAAACAATTGGTTCCACAAATAATACTAAATATTTTCATCAAAAGAAATATAAAACTTATTACTATTTTTATTTACTTTTTACATATAGTACTAGCTGATTAGTCAACGTCAGTAAGAAAGAAATACTACACGTATGATCAGGAATCGAATATTGTTATTTATGAATACAAACCTGCGTCTCCTAACTTTGTTCATTATCGCATATATTATGGTTTCATATACTGGACAAATAAATAAGTACTAGGAGGTGTTAATGTTAAATAAGGAAAGATATAGGCATGGCGTGGGTAAAGATACTACTTTAGCAAATTTGGTTGCATATGTAGGCTATTTGCAAAAAAATTTAACATGCAAAGACTTTTTTTTTCCAAAACATGCAAAGACTATTAGCTAAGGGAATTAAGCAATGTCGTGTATGTAAAACAATAAAAATACACAAGTGTTTCCATATTTAATCTTAGGACGATGATTAGACGTGTATTCTCTAATGACTCTATAGCTAAAGCTAATCCGTTAAGAATGTGTCACTATAATTGATATATTTTGATGCATTTATTAGTTATTTTCTTCAACAATTTTATCTAACTATTAGAAGAAAATGTCCTTCGCACATTTAAACTGAACGTATAGTTTGAAATTGATATTAAAAATCTTTAAAACTAATTTTTTTCACTTTAAAACTTATTTTTTTTAACTTTAAAACTTGTTGTAATATGTAGATATATTAGTTTGTTTATAATATTAAAATTGCATATATAACATTGTTCTTTGAATAATATAGAAAATAATTTTATCCATCCACTTATCATATTCGTAAAAATGATTATCATATTAAGATATAGTTTCTCTTATTCAAAAATATATTAATGTCATTTGTCTTTAAAATCATTTATATGAATTTTTATGATCTCAATATCATAAGTATTACAACATATTTAATTTATAAATTTATAATAAAATCATTATTATTGACCTAAGAATATTATTGTACAAAAGATCTCGAATTTTATCTTGACATATATTAATTTCTGACTACATAAAGAACTAAAATTATTTAGTTCTACTAACAACTTAAAAAAATCTGTTATTAAATAGAAAATATAATCTCATATATGCATTAAATGAGAAAAATGTGAAATACTCAAATTGTAATATATTTTAGGAGGCTGTAAATGATAAAAATGAAAAATGATTATTATATTATAGGGGTGTGCAACTGTCTTGAAAAACTGTCCCGTCCTGAATGGAGTGGGACGGGATGGTTTTTTTGTTTTGGTAGGGACGGGATGGGACATGGGACAAAAGCCCATGTCCCGACTTTATCCCGTCCCACTCGATTATTTAAACATTTTAATAATAAGCTAACTTAAATTATAACCTTAAAAAATCCCAAAAGGCGGAAAAAAAACAGTCAAAATCGGCCTAAAATCCCTAAAAAAAACAGCTCAAAAGTGTTTAGAAACAATCCAAAAACGCAGTCCAAAAAATGGGAAAAAACCCATCCTGACCCCACCCGATCCCGCTCGAGATTTCCTCTCTACACGGGATGGGATGGGACTAAAAAAAATTGTCCCGCCCAAAACCCGTCTCATCTCGTCCAACGCACACCCCTATCATATTAATTTCTGATTACATATTATAAAACTATTTAGTTCCACTAACATCTTAAAAATAAATTATTATCAAATAAAAAATATAATTTTTATATGAATTAATTAGAAAAAATAAAATACTAGGAAGCGATAAAAGATAAACAGAGAAATCAAACTTTGAAGCACGTAGCAACGTCCGTTTTCAAATTTAGCCAAGGACACACTGGACTAGAGCCGCGTAAGGAACCCAATATTCAAAAAGAGCCGCCTCTATATATCTATTTTATTGTCAAGGGCCCCTGGCATCATTACAAATTTTAGTTGAAAATCCCTCCCTGCATTGTACATATCTGGATCACACAGTAAAGAAAAGTTGCTCTCCCTCTCTCTCTACCTCGAGCTGTGTACAAAAAGGCCGGAAGTATAAAATAACTATTATTGGTAAATACCTCAAGCTGTCACAGCTCATAACCAGCATTTTGCATCTCCAATCTCGTCGTCGTCTCCTTTCTATCCATTTAGCTGTTTTTGTTTCGTTCGCTTTTGGAACCGAGTCTCATTCTGTGGTTGTCGTAGGATTAATTTCCCGTGAGAGATGGGCCAACAGTCTCTGATCTACAGCTTCGTGGCTCGAGGCACGGTGATCCTCGCCGAGTACACCGAATTTACCGGAAATTTCACCAGCATCGCCACTCAATGCCTGCAAAAGCTTCCTGCTTCGAACAACAAGTTCACATATAATTGCGATGGTCACACATTCAATTACCTCGTTGAAAATGGATTCAGTATGTCGAATTTCTAAGGATTCTTTTTTTATCTACATCGGTTTATGATCTATCAGCTTCATTAATTCCGTTCACTTCTTATAATTTCTCTACGTCTGATTGCTTAAGAAATAAGGGTATATTAATCGATGTCATAAATATTTGAGTATTTCTTTTGGATCACAGACGCTCTGAAAGATATCTTGCTATAGATCATTGGTAGAATATTCAAAATGGAATTCTTATCCGACAGACATTAATAGTCAGTATGTTTAAGGAGAGGAGCGAGGGGCAATCTGGATTTCAGTTTTTGTGAGGAAACTTGCCATCCGTCTTTCCAAATGCAATAATCTTTCCAGCATCTCTTGCTTGAAAAAGAATTGCAATTGAAACTTAGGAAAAGTGAACTTGCAATTTGCAAAATCTATGGGATAACTTATGATAAACTCTCCTATTAATGTAGCAGAAGGTTACAACAACAAATACTCAGAGTGAGGATATATTCCTTCACTAGGATATTTGGTTGGATTTAAATATATAACAGGTTGCAGACGTGGAGGATTTGGAGTCAGTATTTCATAAATTGTCATTAATAGTCATAAGATTTTCCTTTTTGTCAAGTAGTTATAAGGTTTTGCCCATCAATTTCACTGGAGCAGCTCACATATATAATTACATATAGATTATGTCACTTTAGTCTAGTCCCATACTTCAGTTAATATGTGGCTTTAACTTAGATATTGCATACTCGATCCTGCAGCCTATTGCATTGTTGCAGTTGAATCTGCTGGCAGGCAACTTCCCATTGCATTTCTTGAGCGAGTTAAGGAGGATTTCAACAAAAGATACGGAGGAGGGAAAGCTGCAACTGCTGTTGCCAATAGTTTGAACAAAGAATTTGGGTTTGTATATTCTCCGTATTTCCATTCATAGAAATGCATGTTTGGTCTTTCATGCAAGTTTTGAATTTCTTTGGTCCATGATTGTCAATGGCACAGGCCCAAATTGAAGGAGCACATGCAATACTGCGTAGATCATCCTGAGGAGATTAGCAAACTTGCAAAAGTAAAGGCTCAGGTTTCTGAAGTTAAGGGTGTGATGATGGAAAACATTGAGAAGGTAAAAACTGTTGCTTCTAACTTTTATTGCAACTCAATGATGTGTAACTGAATTTAATCTGTGCTACAGGGATCAAGTTGTAATTTCTGTAAGTACACGTGTGCCGGCATCAAGTATAGAAGCTTTTAAGGCTTTTCTTCTTTTGGATCTAGCTTGTTTAGAAAGTTCAGAAATTACACTTCTTTAGCTACTGTAGAGAGTTTGAGATATTTTCACTCTGCCTCTTGAATTGTCCTGGTCAGTACATACATAAGAATTTATATAACGCAAATTACTATTGAACTCAGTAATAAGTAATCAACATTATGTTGAAGATTGTCATAATTCCTTGAAGTAATTAAAGAAAATATCAGCAGATATTTTTTGTGATAATCTTTTAGTCACAACATACAAAAAAGTGATGAGCATGATGTAGACAAGTGTTGTAAAAGACAATCAGTGGTACATATTCCAGACCGAATTTCAGGTTAAAACGAACCATGTTGTCAGAACTACATAATTAAGGGGGTGTTTCAGGACAGGTATGGACAATGGCCCCGAAGTAATTTCCTGATATGTAACCTGCTTTCTGCATGCTTGTTTCTGAGTTCTGTTTGACACAATTAAGTGTCTGTCAATATTTTCTCGGAAAGCTTAAAATAGAACAGTAGAAGAGTTAATTTATCTGATGTGCAGGTTCTTGATCGTGGTGAGAAGATCGAGTTATTGGTGGATAAAACCGAGAATCTCCATTCTCAGGTTAGTTAAAGAAAGATCTGTATGTTTATAGTCACTGCTTTTCACTTGGTTGGGCCATATTTTTTTGAGGGGGTGGAGGGTGGGGAGCAGAAGGGTTAATAACTTAATAGGCCTTCACCTTCCTAGTTGGGGTTTTAAAGTTCCTACATTGTTACCTTTCTTTTTCATTCTGGTCTTCTACAATACTTCATTAGTTTAAACTTACAAGTAGTCACTCAGACTCCCACCATAGTGCGGATATGGGATTGGAAAGTTATTGTGAAGTCATTATTAAAGCAACGTTTCTACTTATGCTCATGTATTCACAATGTGTCGGTCACCCTCAATATGTTAGGAAATGGTCAGTCAGAGATTGATATATCTTGCATGTGTAGACGTGTAGTGTAATATGTGTTTGCATGTATACTACGTCAATGTGAGTAAAACTTGTAGCCTCTAAAAGCCATTGAGGAATTTCTGGAGATATCTTTGGTTGATTTTCATACAATGTTCTGGGGTTTTGTTTTGCTTAAAGTTATTGGCGTGTGTGCGTACCTTGTTGGTTATAGTTTGAGATTTCAGATTTCTGATCTGTTATATTAGTAATTGTCTATTTCAGGCACAGGATTTTAGGACACAGGGTACCAAAATGAGAAGAAAGATGTGGCTTCAGAATATGAAGATAAAATTGATTGTTTTGGGTATCATCATCGCCTTGATACTCATCATAGTTTTATCTGTTTGCCATGGATTTAAATGTTAAACTGTTTCATTGCTTCTCTGGGCCCGCATACTGCCAACTAACTGCCTTGCTTCATTACAATGCTTTGATGATTTGCCTATTCGACTTGCGGATTCTTATCTTCTCTTCCTTTCTCGGGTCTCCTTATCTCTAAGGTCCTTTTAGCCTTTTTAGTGGGGGAGGATTGTATTTTGGATGTGTATAGATAGATGCTTTACTCTCCAGGTAGATAAATCTCTACGTGCTTTATTTTGTGGATTCTGTAAGATTTGGTATATGAGGATTTTGATGATGGAGTTTAGTATATGCCATTTTGTATTGTTATGAACCTCTTTGTTTTCCCATTATTCAAGTCTCGTTATAACTTTTAAGATTTTGGTGGTGACTGAATTGGTGCATTTATTTTAGAAACCGTGTAAAATTGGTTACTAACCATACTTAAAATGTATGAGATGTCTGTGAGACCCTTTTTTTGGGGGGGAGGGGGGGGTGTTAATGTAAGACCCAAATTTGACTATGTAAAATGGGTCACTAACTACATACATATGCACATAGACATGATGCATAAAACTTGTATCCATCTCCGTTACATCGGCTTGTCCAAAATGTTGACGTATTTTAGGGGACATTGAATAAATTGTGCGTACACTGCTCTTCAGAAGACAAGGGACCTTTAGCAATTAAATATTCAGCAAAAAACTTATGACGATTCCACTCTTCAAGTATTTTAATTTTAACGAGCCAAGAGGACGGGCCCGACGGGGCTTTTGTATTTGCGGTGCTGATGATTACTTCAAGCATTTAGGTGTGCTATTATATGGCACTCCATCATATGAATCCAAAAGCTAGATTGAAAATGTTAGTTTACGGTGCGATAGTAAATTTGAATACTGGGATTCTGTCTTACACGGGAAAGAAAGAGGGAGCGGAAAAAAGAAAATAATGTTTTTCTTTCTTATTCATATGTTTTCTCCCTCTGAAATTCAACAAAACTATTCAGTGAGTTGAAGTGTGCAATAATTTTGCACTTCAAATGTGTTGGTTAACTCATCGACAGAGGACTTGAACTGACATTGACAGACTAGATAACTCCCTAAACATGCTTCTTTCATTTCGCAACTCCTCAATTAAGAGCACTTATGCTCTAATTCATATCTATGTATTACACCACACACACCCACACCCACACCTACGTACACTCACTGACAAGAAAGGATAACAAAATTGTATTAACAAGCTAATTGATCTCTATATGGAGAAATCTCTTCGAAAATAGGAAGCCTCCTTGATCTTAATGGTGTCCAGCAGTTCATCAACTGGTCAAGCCCCTCAACAAAGGCATCTTCTATACTCAATCCTGATGGGTTTGAAGAGATGGGTGCATATTGACATTGCTCCAACTCTTGCAGCAGCTCCTCTGCACGATTTCTGGACTTGAGTTCGTCGGCTCCTGAAAGCTTACTTTGCAATACTTCTTCAACTACTGACTTTGCCTCGCGGTATCGTGCTTGCTTGATCAAGCAAAGGCACAAATTGCAGGCCTTGTTTGCGTCTGGATCGATGAACTGAGCTTTACGGTATACCACTTCTGCTGCCTTATGGTTTCCTTGCTGCATAAAAGCCCAACCCAAGTTTCCCTGCATCATAGAGATATAATTTTCAGCTATCCAAGAGTGAGGAAATACTGACAAACTCCTCATCAATTTTGATTTATTTCAATATGAACAAAATTTTATTCCCTAGTTCTTTACTATTTCTAGTTAATTGAATCTATTGGTAACAGATGGAATAAAGTCATTTTTTAGATAGAAAAAATCTTCAAGTATAATTGAAGGAGAGAGATTTTAGCAGGAAAGTGAACAACAAGAAGTTTAATTGAAGATGATTTGTCATTATCTGAGCCTATTTGGATTATGAAGGCAAACTAAGATTAGTATGGAAGCAGTGTGAAAATTTTACTTTTTCTAACAAATCAGGCAAACTGAGATTAGTATGCCAGTGTTAAGGACCTGAATGTAGGTTTTTAAAATTTCATACTATGCTAAAATGAACAAAGCAGTGATTAAACAGTGATATATTACCAGTATTCTTGATGTCTCTTGTTTGATGGTAACTTGAAACTTCCTTCCATGAGAGCGTGCGGTCTTCGTGCGCTTACCATTGAAGGCCTCTCCTTGGTAAATCATCCGAAGCTTCTGCTTCAATAGCTCTATCTGCTCATCAATTCTGCCACATTTCTGCTAAACTTATTGTGGTTAGAACCGAAGGCCAAAACAGAGGACACAAGACTGAAGAGAAGGAAGAACATCCCAGTTTTACATTCACAAGCTATCATTGAATAATAGTCAACACTAAATTATTATATGGCAGCCTAGCAGAGTTAAAGAGTGATACATCCGAGGAAAAAGTGCTAAAACTGTGTTCGAACAATGTTATATGGTGATGACACTGTAATTAAATTGAACAAGGTCAAAATTGCATAGATCCAATCCTGAAACTCCGGCTTCTATCTTTACCTTGTACAAGTCGATAAGAACGTTGTCTAATGATTCTTGAGCATGCTTTGAGCAGCGATCCCTGAAAGAGTTTATGGCTTCAATTGCTTCTTCTGCCCTATCTTGCTGTTTCATAACTACTGCCATATCTTTTAAAGCACTATCTACTCTATCTCCTGCATTTATTGCTTTCCAGAACAAAGCTATAGCTGCTTCTGGATCCTTATGAACTAACTGTATTTGCAGCGAGAAAATATAACAAATTAGGAAAAAGATAAACACAGATCAGAGGAATGATATACAATTGTCTTCCTTTTTTTTCCCGTTCAAAAGCTCAGTAACACTGACAAAAAAAAACAGCTCAGTGACATGTTAAGCCAAACCACTGCATAACATATGCCCACATTTCAGTAAATTGTAACATAATTAAGGAGCTCGACAGTGTATCAGATAGTCTCCTTATTCAGCAATGGAAACCCATTCGTGAGGGTCAAACTTACTTCTCTTTGTAGTGATATAATAACTATTTTCCCTCACTTTTTTGTGTAAACAGTTAGTATGTTTTTGTTCTAGCCAGTGTTTTGACCTAAGTGGAACCAACCTTGCTACTTCCATTCAACCTTTCTAACTGTTTCAGTTGCCGGAAAAAAATTTCTTAAAAGAAAATTTGCAGTAAAATTTGTGTACCACAGCAGGACTAGTAATCATAATATAGAGATGCCAAGAAAATTTAGTGGTGGAAATTGAGATTCCTCCCTAAAAAGTGATTGCAAGAAGACAAAAATCCCATCCCAATTAAAGAAACAAACATGGAACTAGAGTAAAAGACAAAAAGATCTTCGAATAATAATGGGAATCCACACTTGGAATAAATACATCAGAATACTTGCACAGCAGACCAATAAGGTAACAAAATAATGCCTAAATCATTATATGATCTCCGTTGGAACTTCATCATATATAATTCAACCCTACAGAAATTTGAAAAAGTCTCTCTCCCTCACCCAAAAGGAAACAATCATTTTTTCATATCGAAAACTCATCGGAATTCTTTCAAAGCTCATTTTATTTTTGGATCAAAGACGAAAATTTTCTCCTGCTCTTTTGTCTTTTAATTCAAGCTCATATGGGTAGCAATTCAATATTCTTTCGAGAGAAAAATCGTTTTCCACAATGTCAAAAATAAACAATTCCACAGCACTAGATGATAACCCTGGATTTCTCAAGGATTCCTAAGAACCATTTTTAAAACACAAAAAAAAGTTAAAAACATCAAAGAAAATTAATGATCATGCAAATTATCATTATATATATAAAAACAGAGCGATATCATTAAACGAACAACATACCGTAATCGTGGCGAATATATAACAAAACTATCGTCTCTACATTTACGTGCAGATACATATATTTGTAAGATAACAAACAAAAAGTACCTGGACGTGTTTGGCTCGGACATAAGGACTATCACCAGGAGGCAGCTTGTGAATGACGTGGTAAGGAGCTTCTTGCTTCTGAATTTGATCTCCTTTCCTTGTTTGGCTCATCTTCCAAGAAATAACATACACAGAGGAATACTCTCACTCTCTCACACACACTCTCTCTCTCACTAAAGAGGAAAGTCTCACTTTCTCTCTCTAAAAATGGGAAGTGAACGGTGCGACGATTTCGGGAAAAGGGGGAATAGGTTTTTGAGCTCTGGATTAGAGTTGATAGAAAGACTTTGGAGAATTATATAAAAATGAAGCTTTTAGCTGGAGGTGTATGTGCTGGGGGGGGTGGGGGGGAGATCATGAATCTAGATGCTAAACAAGCTATGTTCGTTATTGGAGGAGTTTTCTACGTTTATTGGAAGGGATTCGCTTGGCACGTATTGGATCGGACTACGTGGCTTTCGACTTTTCAACCTACTTGACTACTTGTAAATTCATTTGCCGCGACTTGCAGTTGGAGGTGGTTCTTTTTGTTTTTGTTGCACATCTGCCCCAAATTTTTTCTTTATTTTGATACCCCAAATAAAAGCTGCGTATTCCGTGAATTCTTATTTGATTTCCATTTTAGTCTTTTAAGTTTTTAGGTTACTATTGATGTGAAAAATATGTTAGCATCGACAGTCGAAAGGATTGTCACGCGTCGTTTGATGATTCGTTCATGAGTTTGTAAAAATCAAGAACGATCGTGAAAATAGTAGACAAGACGCCAGAGGGTGCCCCCTACTACACTCCGACGTTCAAGCCAGCAGAGTGTTTTGAGAATATTAGCAGCGTGGAGAATTGCTTGCCACTAAATGATGATCATTATATATTTATAATAATTTTTTACATGAGTCAAACATCATATTTCAATGTATCTTCCTCCTTATTCTGATAAAGAATGAAAATATTTATGGAGAATATTCCTCTAATCAGGATATTTTGGTTATGATCTTGCCCTCTTTAACAACCTTTGTGATTGTCTTATATAGATGTTGTGTACCTATCTTTTTCTTGTATGACTTATTATCATATTTTTGTTGTGTCGGGAAAATGACTCGACTATCTCGAGTAATCGCGATCCTAGATATGAAAGGACTTCGATCATCTTAGTGACCTCAATAGTGTAAGCATAAGTGAGGTCGTGTCCATCGCCCTGTCGTGGACGGTGTCTCGGTCATCATGGTGATTTCGGTTATGGAGGAGTCATCGGTTTGGACTTAATGTGGGGCTTCCCCTAGAATGGGAGTATTAGGTCTTGCTCGGAAATATTATTGAGCGAGCCTTAGCCCGTGTGTTTTTTCTCCCCCACAGTTTATCCCCACTTCTTGAATATGTAACATAGCGATAGAGTCGATAAGTATGTTCTGGAGGGAGGCATGAGCTTTTACCCAATAATAATCCCTTCTTATTCTTCTTTCTTTTTTCAACGAAACTTCTTTTAAAATTTGATGGGTTCAAATAATTTTTTATAACTACTTGAACCCTTCAAGTAGTTATTTTTTTATCATTCAATACACATACATCAGGTGACTACTTCAAGAGTTCAAATAGTTATTTATGACTACTTCACCCTTCAAGTAGCTTTTTATGACTACTTAAAGGGTTCAAATAACTTTTTATAACTACTTGAAAATTTTTTACGTCCAAAAAATATGAGAAAATGAACGTTGAGTTCGAAGGGTTCAAGTAGTCATAAAAAACTACTTAAACCCTTCAAGTACTCAACGTTCTTTTTCTCTTATTTTTTTTAGACACGAAAAAGGTTCACGTAATCATAAAAAACTACTTGAAACTTTCAAGTAGTCATAAAAAACTACTTGAAACTTTGAAGTAGTCATAAAAAACTATTTGAACCCTTCAATTAGTCACCTAGTATTTAGGTTGCTGACTGAACAATAAAAAATAACTACTTGAAAGGTTCTAGTAGTCATAAAAAACTACTTGAACCCTTCAAGTAGTTACCTGGTGTATGAGTTATTGATTGAAAAAAAAAACTACTTGAACCCTTCAAGTAGACATAAACAACTACTTGAACACTTCAAGTAGTCAGATACACCTACTTAAACTCGTCAAGTAATTATTTATTTTGACATCAAGAATAAAATTCACTACTTGAAGGGTTCAAGTAGTTATTTTTTTTGTCAGTCAACACTCATACATCAGGTGACTACTTGAAGGGTTCAAGTAGTTGTTTATGATTATTTAAACCCTTCAAGTAGTTGTTTATGACTACTTAAAGCCTTCAAGTACTTGAAAGGTTCAACACACATACTTCAAGAACGATTACGAACCCAGGGAGAAAGTTTTATAGATGCTCAAGATATTCGGTGATATTTTATTCCGTTCTAATATCTTTTTTTTTTACTATTAATTGTATTGAATTCATTTTTTATTTTCTATTGAATAGGAAACTGATGATGGTTGTAGGTTCTTTGCTTGGTGTGAACCTGAGTTTGAATATGAAATTATAACAAATGTGGTACTTAGAGAAAATTTGAAGTTATCGGAGTAAGAAAATGCACTGCTTATGAAAAAAATGAAGCTAATCGAGGAAGAAAATGGAAGTCTTAACAAAAACCTAAAGCTAGTTGAGAAAAAAACGAACTGCTTATGAAAAGTACTCTAGAGTCAGAAGCAGATCCTTCCCATCCTAGCAGAACAAATATAAATTTCATGTCTGGGGAACAAACGCACAATACATTTGTGGCAATTGCTCCATTTCTTGTCTGATACCTTGGCTTCTCACTTTCGGCAACACGAACATCAATATAAGTACCTTCTAAGGCTCCTAAACAATTCTATGTAACATATTAACACTCGGATTATTATTTGAATAATTAAAAATAATTAAAAAATTTCATGAAGAAAACTTAAAATAATGTATACCTTAAACAATTTCCATCTCTCATCATTACAATTTGCTTGCACCGGAGTTGCTACTTTAAGTAGACAACCTTGTAGTAGTAAAACTCCATGTAATACAGAATTGAAATACCTACTTATGGTCTCCCCTGAACGTTTGAATCGTTTACCTATTGTACGAATCTTTACATGATGAGCAAGTATATACAAGAATATGCACACTTGCTCCTCTAAAGTAACCAAGCCATCCTTTTTCACTCTTCTATCATTATGAAGTAATTCACATAAGATACCAAAGGTTCTTCTATCCATTCTGGGTCAATCCACGCAAGTTGTATCACTATCTCCTATTATACTATCCAAATAATGTAGTCGTGTTTCACGATTAGTAAAAGTACGATCAGCTAACAAATAAGTTTCATAATGCTTCTCTGCCATATCAAATATCATCTGAAGTGTCATCATGAACATACTCATCATTTCCAAATGCCACATATCCAATATAAGATACATCAAAAGCTTCCTCTTATCAAGCTCTACTCAAAACAAAAATATTTTAGCTAAATAATTCATATCAATTATCACAAAGCCTATCAATGTTATTGAGCAAGTCATCAAGACGTCAGCTATCCATATTCAAAAGAGTGCCTCTTTTAAAGAACTTAGACTTCTCCTATAGGAGTTATAGAAACTAATTAACATGATAAGAAATCAACCAAGCTCCCCC
>QANY01004399.1:841979-950049 GCA_003255025.1 Datisca glomerata | reverse complement strand
CCCCCCCCCCCCCCCCCCCGCCCAATTCACCATCACCAGCCCAACGAAACAACAAACCCCAAAGAGAAAATAAACAACATATACTGAAGATGTAGATTGGAAGCACTCAAATCACGAATTAATAGTAGAAAATTAGATTATCAAATCTAATTGGTGGTAACTTTTAAAATCAATCTCACACAATAAGCTTTAGTTTTTAGTAAAGAAATTTAAGCTCTTCGATTTCAAACACACATTGCAGTAGTCATATTTAATTGTTTGTAGCCTCCTGAATCCTTGGTTGATCCACACGTTTCTATAACAATAAAGAATTTTGACTTCTCCTACAGAAGGAGTAACAGATTCTAATTTATGCCTTCTTATCAATCAGAGGCGAGCTTCAGTGAAAATGAATTGAGATCTCAACATAGTATCAATCATTAAAACCAAAACTCTTACAAAGCCAACAAAAACCACGGAGAAACAGAGGGAAGCTATAGTCGTTCAAAGCTAAAATCAGATCCACAAAACATGAAACAAGCACAAATTCTCATCAACTAGAATGCAGATCTAAGAAATGTAGAACAACCGCGGAAAAGGAAGAGATACTTACCTCGTGTGGGTAGAAATGAAGAAGTCTTCGTCAGTGAGAACATCTTCGCCGGTGGGTCTGAGCAACATTGGGGTCTGTCGTCGAGGGTCTGTCGTCGAGGGAGCCTTTGCGGGATTTGTCTTCGCATCGAGGGTCTCTCTGTTTTATTTTAGTCCCCTCCTAAAGGAGGGGACTAAGTTATACGGTGTGGGTGGGACTATTTAATCCCACCGTATTAGTTAGTACGAGTCTTATGTTTTTGTCAAACGTCGGACAATACTATTTTAGTACTGTCCTGACTTTAGTAATGTCCACTACGGGTTGCCAAACAAGCCCTTAAGTTTTTAGGTTACTGTTGATGTGAAAAATATGCTAGCATGGACTGTCGAAAAGATCGTCACGCGTCGTTCGGTGATTCATCCATGGGTCTGTAAAAATCAAGAACGATTGTTTAAGTAGTAGACAAGACGCTGGAGGGTGCCCCATACTACACTCCGACGTTCAAGTCAGCAGAGTGTTTTGAGAATATTAGCAGCGTGGAGAATCGCTTGCCATTAAATGATGATCATTATATATTTATAATGATTTTCTGCATGAGTCAAACATCCTGGTTCAGTGTATCTTCCTCCTTATTATGATAAAGAATGAAAATATTTAAGCAGAATATTCCCCTAATCAGGTATTTTGGTTATGATCTCGCCCTCTCTAACAACCTTTGAGATTGTCTTATATAGGTGTTGTGTACCTATTTTTTCATTGTATGACTTATTATCATATTTTTGTTGTGTCGGGAAAATGATCTCAACTATCTCGAGTAATCGCGATCCTAGATATGAAAGGACTTCGGTCATCTTAGTGACCTCAATAGTGTAAGCGTAAATGAGGTCGTGTCCATCGCTCTATCGTGGACGGTGTCTCGGTCATCATGATGACTTCAGTCATGGAGGAGTTCTCAGTTTGGACTTAATGCGGGGCTTCCCTTAGAATGGGAGTATTGGGTCTTGCTCAGAAATATTATTGAATGGGCCTTAGCCCATGTGTTTTTTCTCCCCTACAGTTTGTCCCCACTTCTCGAGTCTGTAGCATAGCGATATAATCGATAAGTATGTTCTGGAGGGAGGCATGAGCTTTTACCTAAGGTACTGTATGTGCATTTAATCGAGTGTCAATCATATGCTATGGCGTTGTGATCATCAAGCAGTGGAGTTTGTGACCAAATATCGAAGTATTTGATGTCTGTTCATGATGATGTCTCAGAGCATCTTGTGTTTGAAGTGAACTTTCTTTATATTTCTCAATTTACTCTTGGTAAAAATGTTGTCATCTTGATTAATATTGGACTTGTTCGTGTAACGATGTACGTGACCATGTCGGAACCTGAAGCTCTGGGGTTCAGGTTTGTGCGACTTGCTCTGAGTAATCATCGGGATCGAGTCCCTATGATTTTTATCTGATGGTCAGGTGGTTTGAGTTTGATCGATGATCATCACAACTAAATTTTTACACTTTCATCTGAACGTATCGTAAGGACTTGATATTAGGATTAAATTCTTTTAATACGATATAGACGATAAGATGACAAGTCCATTGAAATTGCTTCACTATGCATAGTTATAAAAACCGTTACGTTCCGATCAGAATGGTCAGAACCTTTCAGTTTCGACAATGAAATGAAACGGAAAGGGAATGTAATTTCCCGGACAAAATTTTGGCATGTTCCGGCCAAAATCCTCATGTTTCACCCGGAATGTCGGGAAATGCAAAAATAGCGGAACAATTGAAACCCAAATCTAACTGTCTTAAATCTCAGCCCCCCAAGACATCTTTTTTATTTTCAGCCCACCCAAACCAAAAACCCTCTCACTAACTCACTCAAAATCAATCCAACGTCCCAAACCTTTTAATTCTTCTTCCTTTCTCTTCAGTCTTCGACGTCCCCTACCCTAGAAGCCATTTTCGAGCTTCTGCTGCTTCTATTCGACGTATTCACCAAGTCAAAGGTATGAGCCATTTTCGAGCTTCTCTTCTGCATCTCTTCTTCTTCTCTTCTGCTCTATCTTAAATCTCATTTTTATCTGTCTTAAATCTTATTATTGAAGCATTTTTGTTCTGTCTTAAATGATTGAAGTAGAAGCTTAGATTTTCCGCCATTTTTGTTGTGTTTCTTGCTTCTGCCATTTTTGTTCTCCAAATTGAAGAAGTGAGGAAGTAAGGTAAAATCAAACTTACGCTCCACTTTTTAAGTCCGCGAATCGTTGGAAATTTTTGCTTTTGGAATTAGTTCTGCTTGAAGTATGAATTTATGCTTTTGAAATTTTTTATTTTATCTTTGTTGTGTATAGATCTTTCTGTATTGAGATTAGTAGTTGTCATGTTTTGATTATTCTGTAACTATCCATTAATTGTCATGTGTGTTATAACATTATTTTAGATAATCGAAATTTATAATATTATTTTAGATGACTGAAATTTATTTTTGAAACGCACACCGAAACATCAAAATATCATAAAAGTTTCATGTTTTTTGAAAATCAAAACAGCCAACGAAATGGCATTGATTACAATGTCACTATAAGGTTGACTTGACGTTGTGACGTCATTGGGTCTTCTCAAGGATATTTTGAAAAAATCCTACGTTGCATTCTCGTGTTGATCCATGTTTGACCATGTATCCGGAATATTACTTTGCATCTCATGTCTCAAGGTGGATGATGGAATTATTACACAAACATACAATTCTCTAGATAATTTATTTTTACACTTATATATAGTACTTTTTCATCATTTATGATATTTAGAATCTTTATCGATTAGTTCATCGCGCACAACACATCTCTTAAGAATTATTATATGAAAAATATTGTTTCTGTTGGAATATGTCTATAAAATAGCTTGTAATAATTATTTATTTGTATTTAGTTATTTTTAGACATTAGTATTATTGAATTCTTATTAATAAATTGAAAGTTTTATTTTAAATTAAAGTGTGTTTATAAATTACTAAAGTTCTAGAACTTTCATCAACGAACGAATAGTGAAAACAAAGGCGTCTCCAGACGAACTCTTCTGAGAAAGTTCACAACGATATTCGTAGTCTTAGAATCGACTAGGCAATCGAATCTCATTATGACTGTTAGATTGAACCAATGAATGCCATTTTTGAGGCATGGGAATGGAGACTCAAACGGTTAACCTAAACATGTTATGAACATGTTGAATAGACGGGTAACAAATCAGTTTAGAGCCCAAAATCGTTTACCTAGCTCTAAATCTAATTGTTACACCTAAAGGGTATTTTTATAATTACTTTAATCTTGAGGTGAATACGTAGCTTGACTTATTTAGTTGCAATCTTTGACGTGTCAAATGAGTGAGTTCGAATTGACGTGTAATACCTCAACTGTTGGGATTGTAATTCAATTAAGTTGGAGTTATGTGATTCACAGATATGAAAATTCATGGTTGGATTGTGAAAACAACAATATCACCTTATGCTTTATTTATGGGTGTGTGAATAAATTAACTTAAGCAGGTATTCAATAAATTGAGTAATTGATTAAGACTTGTGAATTGTACGAGATAATTCACTATTGTGTCTTTATTATTCACAGTCAATAAATGAGTTAATGAAATAATAATAATAGGGGTGAAATAGTAATTTTACATTCAACTTTTGTTATTGATATTCATGATAGATATTATGTTAAAATATTCTTCGGACCGTGAAAATAAAAAGGATTTATTTACACCAACTGAAAACATAGCGCGCATGCATCGAGAGTCGATTCTGCATCAAACCAATGTGGAGTCGTACGATGTCAGGATTAAATAGGTCGGTAGTTTATGGAGATAGATTCACCGGGTATTTGAATCTTTAGTTTTGTTTATGTGGGTCCATTCAGTCTTAGAAATAGCTCATGAGAACAAGAATAGAGAAACATAATAAATTGGAGCAAAATATGTTTTGGTGTCAAGGCATATTTTCTACATCTCTGTGTGATGGGTGGTGTAACTTAATTAGTTAAGTATGATTATTTATATTGAAATTAATTAGTTTATTATTTTCTAATTATTAGATAATTAATAAATAAAAGTTAATTAAGTAATTAATTGATAATGATCAATTAACTCTATTAATTAAATTGATGAATCTCGATATAACTCAAATTTTAGAGAATATTATATTTTTGACAATTATGAATATATGAGATGAATTTTTGAAAACTTAAAAATATATAGGTATATTTGTGAATATCGAAAATTAGATTTATCTAATTGTAATTTGATTGCAAATAGATCTGGTATTAGATACAGTTGCTTGTTAACAAAGCAAAAGAGGAAAACGTTTTCCCCTCCCTCCGTGTTACTGCTGAAAATTATATTGAAGGAGTAAATTTTTTATTTTTTATTTTTCTTCTTTAATCATTTTGAGAGCCCACACTTAAATTCATACACAAAATTCTCGCGAGATATATTTTTTAAATTAATGGGTGGTTGTTGGTGGATGAAATATGCAAATCGTTCTTGGAGTTCAATTGCGTGATTCAGATCCTGAAGTTTGAAGAAAACGAAGAACGCTCTAGGAATTTCGTCAATTCAGAAATTCTCTGATACAAAGATAGGTGAAAAAATTATTTATAACTTTATCTTCTCATTTAATGTCGTATATGCATGATCGCACGTTGTTTGGTTTTATGTTATTTAATTTGATTAAATAAGTTAATTGGAAATAAATTGATAGTCCGCCCATGAACCGTTCGTGGTTCAAACTTATTTTAATTAATTTTAAAATCAACCGGTCCTAGTAACTGGTATCAGAGCAATATGTTCTTGATTATGCATATTGATATTTGAAATGAATTTATCATGAATTTTGTGGATATTGACATATGATTTTGTATGGTAGATTCAAAACTGTTTTGAATGTGTTATGTGATTGGATCTCTAACTATTGACTCTCGGCGTTTCCATTTCAATTAAGAATTGATGTACGCCAGATTTGAGGCATATGATTTCATGTGTGACTTCTAGGCGGCGTTTTCCAGCGACGACGATTTTACATCAAATTTATAAAATTACAACTTTTACAACAAAATAGTCACCAGAGCGCACTATTCATGCTGGAATTACTGTTCATATCGAAGTTACTATTCTAGCGACTGGCGGTACTGTTCCCGCGCTCGTCACCGCCGCTGTCTGCTGTCGGGCCCTACATGGTGACTAGGGTTTGAAAACCCTGTGATGTTTCGTGATAACCCTTATCCTATTTTTTTATCTTTTAAATTTTAAATTTTGATTTTTAAATTTTAAACGTATAAAAAATAATTTTAAATTTAAAGATAAATTATATATTTTATCTTTTGAATTTTGAATTCAAAAGATAATTATTAATGTTATATTTTTATTTTTTATTTTTTTAAAGAAAAAAGGGGATAATTAATGAGATTGTTTAATTAGAAAAATAGTTTTCTTTAATTAAAGAGTTTTAATCAAATTTTAAATTTTAAATTTTTGAAATTTGAATTTTAAATTTTAAATTTGATTTTAAAATGAGAATGTAGTTTTGTAAAGAGTTACAAAGTCGTGGGATAACGTGAAAGACAAATAGATAATTACAAACGCCATCAAAATTTGTTTATAAATTAATTTATTATTTATTATTTTTTGGGTTGTTATTAGAAATGAGCAAATAGTGAGGTTAATTTTAAATGTATGATTTAATATTAATCGTTCATCATCATATAACATGTCATATAAAACTAGGGATATGCCAATATCAAATTGACATGTAGCATGTACATCCATCATTGTAGATTAATTATAATGGTTATAATTTTATTACAATGCGAAATATATAATGGTTATGATTTTAAATTAAGATTTAAAATTAAATAAATGATTTATAAATTTCATCACGTTTTTCAAATTAATGAAAGTTATGTTTTGAAAAACAACAAAAAATCTAAAGTTTTTCAAAAACTAAGTGGGAATGTCATTTACATTGAAACGTTCCTAATGTCTCCAATGTGAACTCTATCGTGCCACAAGAATGGCTTAGAACAGCCTATAACAGTCATCTATGTAACAGGAGAAACTTTGGAGTCGTGTCATTTTGAATTATCAAGTTCCATGAGAAGCTAAGACTTCTAAAGGAAGTGGTGGGGCAGGGCCGCCTCATAGACGGACTGTTAGTCCATAATAACTTTTATGAGTTGATGCGTTGGTTAAACACTTAGACTGGAGCACATTGGAATCCTCATTTAGGGACTAGTCAATGAGGCCAAGGTGACCAAAACCATTGGTGATTGGTTAAAATATATGTGGAGACATTTGAGCATTAATCAAATGAGAAGAGTCTCGATGCGATAGGAGATAGTTTGGACTTTATCCCTCGATGAGTCAAGCTATCGTTTTTTACCGTAACATCATGGAGGAAATATTTTTTAATGGATTTTTAAATATTTAAGTAGTTGCATCATGCATCATGCCTTCCTAAACGATTGAGCATTTATTTACACCACTTTATTTATTCTTTTCGATAATCATGTCAATATCCTCATTCTCAAGTATCTTAAACGCAAATAATATTAACTGGTGATAATTATGGTGATTGGAAACACAATATTGATAGAAAAGCACAAATTCGTGCTCAAGAGAAAAATGATGCTTATGCTTCTTGGCTACGTTCTGATGAGATAGCCAGATATTACATCTTGGCTTCTATTAGCAATATGTTACAATAACAACATCGGAATTTGGAAACCACCACTGATATGATGTTGAACATTACCAAAATGTTCAGAGATCATGGTCATTAAGCCAAACAGGCAGTTGTTGGAAACCTTATGAACTGTAGGATAAAACTTGAAACTCTTGTCAAAGAACATATGATGTTGATCATTAGTTATCTGAATGATATAGAGATCATGGGTGTTGAGGTTGATGGCGAGACTCAGGTGAATATGATCTTAGAGACTCTGTCTGATACCTTCAAGAATTTCAAACTTAATTATTTGATGAATAAGTTGAGGTACTCGCTTTCTGAGATTATGAAGGAGTTGCAAGCCATTGGACTTGTTCTGAGACAAGTGTCATCACTATGCAGTCGATAACCATTGGATATGCAACTGTCTGGATTATCTCTAGCAGATATCTTGGTCGAGTTCATCGTCCGTATGGGGAATAGAGCACTAATATTGACCGTATCAGTTGGAACTTGATAACGGTGATCTATTTTTACGTGATTGTTATTATACCTCAGTTTTATGGGAAAAAACTTTTTTTAGTAGATAATTTAATTGAGCAAGGATTCAAGCACGTTTGATAAATAAACTGTTTTACATAAAATCAATAGTTCTAATGATATGTCTGAAGTGAACAATGATTCACAAAGGGATAGTAAAAAGTTGAAGTATGACTCAATCAATCTAATACGCCTTGGGCATATTAGCATGGACATGATTAAAAGCAAAACGACCAAGAGACATTTTTCAGCAAAAGATGAAAGAGCCACTAAATGCCTTGAACTCATACATAGTGATGTATGTGGGCCATTGAATATCCAAGCAAGAGGAGGTTATGAATTTCACTTATGACTACTCACGTTTTGGTCATGCTTATCTAATGCGTCAAAAGTCTAAAACCTTTGAAAAGTTCAAAGAGTATAAGGCATTGGTTGAAAAGCAATTAGAAAAACAAATCAAAACACTACGATCCGATCGTGGTGGAGAGTACTTGTTAGGAGAGTTTGAAGACTTTGTTAAGGAAGAATGTATTCTTTCTCAACTTACAGCACCTGGTATGCCACAACAAAATGGTGTGTTAGAGAGAAGGAATCGAAGTCTAATGGATATGGTTAGATTCATGATGAGTTACTCATCCCTCTTAAATTCCTTCTGGGGATGTGCCTTGTAAACACCGGCATATATTCTGAACCAAATTCGGTCCAAGACGGTGCCTGATACACCATATGAAAGATGGTATGGATGAAAGTCGTCTATTAACCATTTTAAAATATGAGGGTGCCCAGCACATGTTCTAAAATCGAAGACAGTCAAGTGGGCCAGGCGTTCAGAATTATGCATGTTCGTAGGATAGCCTAAAGGAATGAAGGGGTACATCTTCTACAGGACGATTGACTAGAAAACATTCGTTAGCATAAATGATCATTTTCTTAAAGAAGATTACATTAAAAGTGTACAGCCGAGAAGCACAGTTGTGCTAAAGGAATTACTGAGTGGGGACACCGACTCCCCAATCAGAAATTGTTTCTGATTCAATAATGGAAGAATCACGACATGAGCCAAAGCCTGAGGAGCCTCGACGTAGCGGAAGGGTTGTAAGACAACCTGTGAGGTATATGTCCTATGGAGAAGCGTCACAATCGTGGAATATTAGATTCGGTGAAACTGTTAAGAACTATGATTTTGAACAGTTAGTGGACGAGCCCTGCATGTATAAGTTGATACACGAAGGGAATGTGATTTTTCTAGTCTTGTACGTAGATGATATTCTACTCATCGGGAATGTGTAGGAAAACTATCTGATGTCAAGATTTGACTTGCAAAGCAATTTGACATGAACGATCTTGGAGAATTTCATTTGTCTTAGGTATTCAGATCTTTTGAAATCAGAAGAACAGACAATTGACACTTTCTCAAACATCTTATATTGATAAGGTGTTAGATTACTTCAGTATGCAAAACTCCAAGAAAGGATTTCTTCCTTTTAGACATGGAGTTAGCCTCTCCAAGGAGTAGTCTCCCAAGACTCCTCAAGAAGAGGAAGCCACACGTACACGATGCTTTGCACTAAACTTGATATATTATTATGTCATGGGCGTAGTAAGTCGTTTCCAATCTAATCTTGGAATTGACATTGAAATTCCGTCAAACATATCCTTAAGTATCTTAAGAGAACAAGGAATTACATGTTTGTGTATTCATGTAGTGACTTGAATATGACGGGGTATATTGAATCTGATTTACAAGCTGATAAGGATTCCAGGAGATCCACTTCAGGATCAGTGTTCATCCTGAAAGGTGGAACAGTTGTATGGAGAAGTATCAAGCAATCTTGAATTGTTGATTCTACCATTGAAGCTGAATATGTGGTAGCTTGTGAAGTTGCAAATGAGGCTAGATGGCTTAGGAATTTCTTGAAGACTCTAGAAGTTATTTAAGACGCTGATAAGCCCATGACACTTTATTGTGATAACGATGGGCCTGTAGTGAATTCTAAAGAACCTAGAAGCCATAAGAGATTCAAACACATAGAACGTAAATATCACATGATTAGGAAAATTGTACATCGTGGACGTGTTACGCATATTTCGACGGTCAACAACCTAACAAATCCATTTATAAAGTCTTTAAGGTGTAAAGTTTTTATGGCCATCTAAAGGGCTTGGGGATAAGAGATTGTACACGCCTATTTTAGTCCAAGCGGGAGATTGTTAGAATATGTCCATAAAGTAGCTTGTAATAAATATTTATTTGTATTTAGTTATTTCTCAGACATTAGTATTATTGAATTCTTATGAATATATTGAAAGTTTTATTTTAAATTAAAGTGTATTTATAAATTACTCAAATCTTGAAACTTTCATCAACGAACGAATAGTGAAGACAGAGGCGTCTCCAGACGAACTCTTCTGGGAAAGTTCATAACAATATGCGCAGTCTTAAAATCGGTTAGGCAATCGAATCTGATTACGACTGTTAGATTGAACCAATGAATGCCAGTCTTAGGGAATGTGAGTGAAGACTCAAACAGTTAACTTATGCGTGTTGAATAGACTGGTAACAAATTAGTTTAGACCCCAGAACCGTTTATCTAGCTCTAAATTTAATTGTTACACCTTAAGGATATTTTCATAATTACCTTAATCCTAAGGTGAATACGCAGCTTGACTTAGTTAGTTGCAATATTTGATATGTCAAATGAGTGAGTTCGAATTGACGCACAATACCTCAGCTGTTGAGATTGTAATTCAATTAAGTTGGAGTTACGTGATTCATAGATATGAAAATTCGTGGTCAGATTACGAAAGCAACAATATCACCTTATGCTTTATTGATGGATGTGTGAATAAATTAATATGTTCAGGTATTCAATTAATTGAGTCATTAATTAAGACTTGTGAATTGTATGAGATAATTCACTATTATGCATTTCTTATTCACAGTCAATAAATGAGTTAAGGACATAATAAAAAGAGGGGTTAAATGATAATTTTATATTTTTTTCTTGTTACTGATATTCACGATGGATATTATGGTAAAATATTTTGTGGATTGTGAAAATAAAAATGGTTTATTTACACCGACTGAAAACGCAGTCCGCATGAATCAAGAGTTAATTCGACATCAAACATATAGTGGAGTTGTACGAGTCGTATTTGAATCCTTAGTTTTGATTATGTGGGTGCATTTGGTCTCAAGAAAATAGCTCATGAGAACAGGAATAGAGAAACGAAGTAAATTAGATCAAAATGTGTTTTGGTGCCAATCAAAATATGAGTCGTATTTAAATTCTTAGCTTTATTTATGTGGGTCAATTTGGTCTCAGAGAATAGCTCATGAGAACAAGAATAGAGAAACGAAGTAAATTGGATCAAAATGTGTTTTGGTGCCAATCATATTTTCTACACCTATATGTGATGGGTAATGTTACTTAATTAGTTAAGTGTGATTATTTGTATTGATATAAATTATTAGATTATTAGTAAATAAAAATAAATTAATTAATTAATTGATAATGATCAATTGAATATATCAATTGATTGATGAATCTCGGTACAACTCAAACTCTAGAAAATATTATAATTTTGACAATTATGAATATATGGGGTGAATTTTTAGAAATTTAAAAATACATGGGTATATTTATAAATATCAAAAATTAAATTTTATAAATGTTTTATAACAATTTGATTGCAGATAGATCTTGTATTAGAAACAATTGCTTATTAACAAAGTAAAGGACAAAATAATTCCCCCTCCCTCCATGTTGCCGCTGAAAATTATATTGAATGAATATTTTTTCGATATTTCTTCTTCAATCATTTTGAGAGCTTACACTTAAATTCTTACATAAAATTCTTGTGAGATATATTTCTGAAATTAACGGGTGATTTTTGGTGGACGAAATTCATAAATCTATCTTGGAGTTCAAGTGCATGATTCAATCCTGAAGCTTGAACACGAAGAACGCTCGAAGGAATTCCGCTAGTTCAGAAATTCTTCGATACAAAGTATATGTGAAAAAAATTATTTCTAACATTATCTTATCGTTTAATGCCGTATATGCATAATCGCACGTTATTTGGTTTTAAGTTATTTAATTTGATTAAATAAGTTAATTGGAATTTTTTTAATATTCCGTCCACGAACCGTTCGTGGTTCAAACTTATTTTTAATTAATTTTAAAACCAACCGGTCATAGTAGTTTCAATGAGGGTTGTTCTTGCCATACAAAATTACATTTTCAGAAACTACAGGTGGTTGGGACTCTAAGGTTTTGATGCTTTGGTTGTTGACTCTTTCTTGTAACTCAATGTTTGAGTTTTTTGGTTTGTTCAAGTCACGTAGTGATTAAGTTGTATGAGTCATCCGGTTCTTTATCTGAAATTTATGGTGATTTTTTAGCGTAACTTGTTACAACGAGTGTCTTTGAGCTAGCTTTAATAAAAATTGAGTGATTCTTCTCTTGTAGAACGAAGGACTTTTGAGTATCTATTGAGTGATGCCCCCATCATCATGCCCTGAGTTTGGCAATATTCTGAGTTGCTGAAGGTCCTTAGCTTTTATGTCCCCTGGATATCGATCAAATGTATATCATGAGTAGTGGGTTTATATTCGGTCTTGTGTTGACATCCTTTATTTGAAATACAATGGTTGCTCTATTGAGCTCGTCGTCACATTTTTGTGTGCTAACATGACTGTAGACTTACGTCGTCATTTATCACGCTTTTTAGTGGTAGGTTTTGTAGCCTTTTCTTCCTTATTTATTCAAATTGTGTTTGACGGATCCTTAATGGTGAGATCCTTTAGATTTATCTTCAGTAGAGTACCAAGATCCTTTGAGATTTGTGAGATTTTGTCTAATCTCGATACCATAGTTATCAAAGTGACTTGGGGTGCGGGTGTCATTTTTATAATTGTGATTATGGGTACCATAGTTAGCTGGTAACTTCGAATATCGTAACCATCTGTGTGATGCAGGGTACTATAGTTATCTAGGTATTGGGTACCACAGTCTTTTAGGTATCTTAGCCAACAACGTGACTTGGGGTGTTTTAGTCATCTGTGTTACTTCGGGTCCATAGTCAGCTAGGCGACGTCGGGTCTCATACTCATCTGGGTGACGTCATGGGTTATAGTCACCAACGTGTCTTTCATAGTCATATGGGTGACAACCATAGTCATATGGGTGACAGCCATAGTCATCTGTACACGGCTTCGGATCTCATAATCATCTGAGTGACGATCGTAGTCATCTGCGTGACTTCAGATCTCATAATCATCTGAGTGAAGTACGTATTCATCTGTGTGACTTCAGATCTCATAATCATCTGAGTGACAGTTGTAGTCATTTGTGTGACTTCAAATCGCATAGTCATCTGGTGACTTCGGGTACCGTGGAATATTACAATGGTCATTTTCTGCCCTATGGAAGGTGTTTTTTCTTAGTCGTTTTAGATGAATATGAGGTCTTGGTGACTGTGACCATTATCAAAATACTTTATCCGAGCATCTCGTGTCCATAGGTGCCACGAAATATTAACGTGGACTTTTACCCTAAGTAGGGTCTTTTTCAAAATCATCTTATATGATAAGGATGCCTTGTTAGGCCCTCACCTTGGGTGAGGTCTTTTTACCCTACGTAGGGTCTCTTTCCAGATCATCTTATGTGATAAGGATGCCTCTTAGCCATGGTCTTTGGTGAGGTCTTTCATCTGAGGGTTTAATGTTCTCGGGGGTCATGAAATATTACCATGGTACTTTCACCCTATGTAGGGTCTTTCTCCAATCATTCTAAGTGATATGAGGCCTCACCTGGCTATGGCCATGGCTGATTCTGAGGTTCATGACCTCGGACGCCCTATACATGGTCTTTTTTTTCCAGATCATCTTAGGTGATAAGGAGGCCTCAACTTAGCCATGATTTTGGATAAGGTCTTCTATCTGGTGGTTCTATGACCACAGGCACCATGAAATATTACCATGGTCTTTTCGCCCTATGTAGGGAATTTTCTCCAAATGATCTCAAGTGATAAGGAGGCCTCGTTACGCTACACCTTGGTTGAGGTCTTTCGACCGAAAGTTTCATGATCTCGGGTGCCACGAAGTATTACCGTGGTCCTTTCCCCCTATGCAAGGTCTTTTCTCTTAGTCATCTTACGTGAGTACGAGGCCTCGGCTGCCATGGTCTTTATCGAGGTCTTTCATTCGAGCTTCTCGTGTACTCGAGTTGTCCTTTCTTGGTCTTGGAGAATATAGTCCACGGTCTGATGATTCATGTAATGATGTAAGGGTCTTCCCAATTTAGTTTGAAATTACCCACTTTATGCTCTTGGGTATTTTGATATACCTCTCGGAGGACGTGGTCAAGGCTAGAGTTGCCAGGGCATCTGCATGATTATTCTCTACTTGGATAGCGGCTCTATGGAGCATTCTTTGAATTCTACCTTCAATGCAAGAACCTTGCTCTGTCATGCCCTCATCCTTATGTCTAGCTTGAAAATCATCGTTGACTTGATTAACTATCAATTGAGAGTCACTGAATACCATCAGATGCCTTGCCCCCAAGTCATTAGCTAACTTCATCCATGCAACCAAAGCTTCATACTCGGCTTCATTGTTCGATGTCCTGTAGGTGAAGCGTATTACCCTTTCAGTTATGGTCTCCTCTGCTTTTTGGAGTATTAATCTGGCTCCACACAAACGTGCATTTGCTAAGCCATCCACGTAAAGTGCGTGTTCCGAGTCTGAGGGTTCTTTCCACATGCCTTTATCCATCGTGTCGTCTTGCGTGACATCTTCTGTACGGCCTGACTCCTCATTCTCTTGGGTTGGCGTTGTTTCTAGCACAAACTCAGCAAATGCTTAAGCCTTAATTGTGGTCCAAGGTTCGTATGTTATGTCAAACTCTCCTCGCTCTACAACACATTTCATCGGTCTACCAAACGTCTCTAGTTTGTGCAAAATGGATCTTAGTGGATGTGAGGTTCTTGTCGCTTCCATCGTCTTCCCCAAGTACTCTTGGAACATCTTGTTGATGTTGATAGGTGGTTCATGCCTACTTCAGTCCAAATGATATAACTTTCTAGCACTAAGTTCTCATCTCAGAGAAAAATGATATATTTTCTTCGTCTAAGTAAGGCATGAGTATATGATTGTACTCAGAGTAGGTGTCCATGAGATTGAGCATCTCGTGCCTCCGCTGTAGCATCCATCAATTCATTAATTTTCAGAAGAGGGAAGTTGTAATTCATGCATGCTTTGTTTAGGTTTGTGAAGTCTATATAGATCATCCACTTTACATTCTTCTTCTTTACCACCACCACGTTGTCCATCCAATCAGGGTAGTGGACATCCCAAGACTTGATGATTATCCTTACTCTCTCATGGGAGCATCTGCGTAATCCATGACCTTTCGGGTTTTGATAATCATGCATGCTATCTCGTGTGAGTGTTTTCGTAATCTGTGACCTCTCGAGTCTTAACATTCATGCTTGCTCTCCCGTGGGAGCATTTACATAATATGTGACATCTAGGGTCTTGACAAACATATTTGCTCTCTCGTGGGAGTATTTACGTAATTTGTGACTTCTCGGGTCCTTGATAATCATGCTTGCTCTCTCATCAAAGAATTTTTCTTATTTTAACTGCACTTATATATTCCTAGGGGATTCACACTGTATTTTTTATTTCTAGTTTCTCATCCCTTGTGGTGGGCCCTAACGATCCATAGACCTCGTGTTAAGTTGTTGTGGTAATGTAATTTAGAGATGATGAGACTTTATATTATGTCCTAAGATCTCGTCGCTTATAATGGGCTCATGCTAAACTAAAGTGCTTTAAAAAATATTCTTCAAGAAAAATAGAAAATTGAGTATGAAAAATAAATAACATACCTCAAAATTTTAATAAAGATCATCAAGTTGACTCTTGTTTTTAAGAGAAAAATAATTCAAAATAATGCACATTCGAGCTTTGTGGTCTGCATCTGAATCTTGAAACTCGTTATTACCTAAGTTGCCTAAAATTGTCTCATTCGTTGTATATCTAACATTCAACGTTTGGTATGGATGCTCTTCCTTCATTTTTCTTGTCCACGGTTGTTGTGCATGTTGTTCTCCGAGGAACATCCGACGGCCTGAGAAATACATTCACTGGGGATTTGGTGTCGGCAGCGACTGTCATGTTCCATGGCAGCCCATGGCTGCCGCCGGCTTCATAAATCGAGATTCTTATATATTTTTTAAACCACGATTAATCTACGGCGGGTTGATCATAACTCGCGGAAACGAATTCTCACGTCGATATACAACATTTTACTTCGTCTTTTCGTGTTCTTATTCATCCATATACATTGAACGTTTCATCGTTCTTATGACAGTCGTGGCAGTGAATTATTTTGGTGTGATCAATTTTGAAAAATTGAGAGATTTACGCGCCCACAGAAGGCGCCAAACTGTTGATGGGAAAAATATGTTAGCATCGACTGTCGAGAAGACTGTCACGCGTCGCTCTATGATTCATCCAGGGGTCTGCAAAAATCAAGAATGATCTTAAAAGCAATAGGCATAGCACCAGAGGGTGCCCCATGTACTACACTCCGATGATCAAGTCAGTAGAGTGTTTTAATAATTTTAGCAGTGTGGAGAATTGCTTACCATTATATCTCCCTCCTTATTCTGATAAGGAATGAAGATATTTATGAAGAATATTCCCCTAATCAGAATATTTTGGTTATCATTTTGTCATCTTTAACGACCCTTGAGATTGCCTTATAGAGGTGTTGTGTACCTATCATTTTCTTGTATAACTGATTATCATATTTTTGTTGTGTCAGAAAAGTGATCTCAGCTATCGAGTAGTTACGATCCTAGGTATGAAAGGACCTCAAAATCCTCGTGACCTCAGTAGTGTAAGCATGGGTGGGGTCGTTTCCATCTCCCTGGTCGTAGAGGGTGTCTCGGTCATCATGGTGACTTCGGTCATGGAGGAGTCCTCGATTTGGACTTAATGTGAGCCCTCTCCTGGAATGAGAGTATTGGACTTTGTTCGAAACCCTCCTCGATTTGGACTTAATGTGAGCCCTCTCCTGGAATGAGAGTATTGGACTTTATTCGAAAATATTATTGAGTGGGTATTAGCTCAAATATTTTTTCTCCTCTATAGTTAATATCATAAAATCGCTATGTACATAAACTTTCTTAATAATTCAATAAAAATAGTATCATTATTTTAGTCTCTTACAATTTGTTCCCCATCAAATAAAGACCTCTTGGCTATTTTAGAGAAAATGGGGTTCCTTGCTAATTGGATCTCTCTCATTAGACGGTGCATCTCTTCGGTGAGCTTCTCGATTATTATTAACAGGTTAGTGTATGCCAACATTTCTCCTACCATAGGACTTAGGCAAGGCGACCCGCTCTCCCCCTACCTCTTCCTAATCTGCACTGAAGGCTTCTTGTGTTTAATAAAAAAAAGCTTTGGATAGGGGAGTTATCTCTTGCAACCCGATTTACAGAGGGGGTCCTACCATCTCCCATCTCTTTTTTACAGATGACACATTGATCTTTTGTAAAGCATATGATAATTCTTATTCGGGCATTGGTGAAGTTATTGATCTCTACGTTAAGGCTTCAGAACAAATTGTTAACAAAGACAAATCCCTCATTACTTTTAGCCCCAATACCCCAGACAACTTAAGAAATTCCTTGGCATTGAAGCTGAATTTCAGATCTGGGTCGTGCTTTGAGGCTTACCTAGGGTTCCTTACTTATCCGGATAGAAGAAAGAAATATACTTTTGGTTTCATCACTTCCAGAATTAGAAAACTCCTAATGAGTTAGACGGAGAGACAATTTTCTATTGGGGGCAAATAGATCCTTATTAAAGCAATGATCCATGCAATCCCGACCTATGCCATGAGTTGTTTCAATCTTCCGAAGAGTCTTTGCAAGGATATTGAGGCAATGGTGTCCAACTTTTGGTGGGGTTTTACGGATAAAGGTTATAAAATGCATTGGACTTCATGGTATAAAATGTGTCGTCCGAAGCTAGATGGTGGTCTCGGTTTCAAAGCCCTAGAACCTTTTAGCCAAACAAGCTTGGCGGTTAATACCCACCCCGAGAGTCTTCTTGCTAGAACTCTGGCAATGAAATATTACTGTGGTGTTTCGATTCTTGAGGTGACAACTCCTCCCTATGACTCCTTCACTTAGAAAAGTATTCTTTGGGGTAGAGATCTCCTTCACCATAGAGTTCGCTGGCAAGTTAGTAATGGTAGGTCGATCAAAGCTTTCTAGGACAAGTGGCTTCCTAGGCCGAGCACTTTTAAGGTTGTTACCCCCCCCCCNCCCCCCCCCCCCCAGATTTCTTCGAGAACATTGTTGTGGCATACTTTATTGGGCCTCTTGAGTGGAATTATAACTTCCTTGTTGATTTTTTCTATCCAGAAGACTTTGATCTCATCATATCTATCCCGCTTCCGAGATCTATTGTTGAGGATAAAATTATATGGCATTTTGCAAATCTGGACAATACTCGATAAAAAGTTATTATAGAGTTGCTATGTCGAGTGATTTAACTGTGGGATCATCCGAAGACATCCTGAGCTCCTTGTGGAAATTTTTTTGGAGTCTCAACCTCCCTAGCAAGATCAAGATTTTTGGTTTGAGAGCCATTCTCAATGCTTTGCAGATTTTATGGCGAAAACTGAATCTGTCATGCATGCAATTTTCTTTTGCAAGGAGGTTAAAAAAATTTGGAAAAGTTTCTTTTCATCGATCCTTCTTTTCCCTAAAGATGGAGATGTGTTGGGTTTATTTTTGGAATCCCGAAAGGAACTCCAAGCTTCGGAACTCCAAGCTTCGGATTTTGCCAAATTTATCACTCTTTGTTGGGCCCTCTGGTTCAACAGAAACAAATTATTCATGGCAAGCAATCTCGGTCAGATGAAGGGCTGATTTTCAGGGTTTCGAATCTATTTAAGGAGTTTGAGTGTTGTGTGCCACGGGTTATTAGGGGAGACCCTCCCCAAAGCCTCATTCGCTCTCCCATTAGTCCCCTCCCACTCCGAATTGCTTCAAACTCAATGTGGACGCATCTTGAGGTTCTGATAGAGGCACAAGTCTCGGTATTATTATCAGGAATCAATCGGAGGAAGTTATGGCCAACATGGTGAAAAGAGTTTCGGGGAAGCTCTCGGTTCCAGCTGCCAAAATGGTTACTCTGCTCAAGGGTCTTGAGTTGGCGTCTTCCATAGGCGTCCTCCTGACGGTGAACATGTGCTTAGGTGTTTCTCCTTCATCTTTTAGCTTAACTAATGTTGCTTCGGATTACATTGAGTTGTTAGTTGCGCTTAATTATTCTATTGCTCATATTCTTATAGTTTGTGATGAAGTAGCTAATCGTTTAGCTAGGCTTGCCTTGTTAGAGGTTGTTAGCACTGTTTGGTTGGAGGATTTTCCCCCTTCCTTAGAGGATGTTTTGCTTGTTACTCTCTTTCGTGTTAATTTATGACGTTTATTTCAAAAAAAAAAATAAAGACCTCTTTATAACATCGTTACTAATAGTACTTAAATTTTATCTGTCCATCAAATAACTACTCAATAAAACAATCACTTTTATTTCAAATATACTCTCGAAACTTATGAAACCCTTATCTTCCCTAAAGCACTTCTGTCAACCGATTATCGTTCTCTCTCTTTCTCTGCTACTTTTTGTCTTTAACCTCCTGGGTTTTCTCCAACAAAATAGCCGCTAGCGAGTTCTACTCCGAGGACACTCCACAACAGTTTAAAATCGAGCATCGAAGGACTCTAGCTGGTGCTTTTCTAATTTCAACTTTGTACTCATCTCCCTTGAGGATTGGACATTCAGTTTATCATTTGATGATTATTAAATTCTTTGTTTGAAGATTAGTATATGTCATATTTGTTTATTATGAAGTATTTTGTGAATGACATATTTGGTAAAGTATCTTATGAAGGTCGAGTTATTGTTTTGAGTAGGTGTTTTAAGAATGTCAAGTTGTTACTGATTAGTTTTGTAAGGGATATTGATGTTGATTTAATGAGAGATGCTTTGAGATCTATCTTCGACTACTACTACTTTAAGTTTATTTGATTATAGAGTGTATCAAATAAAATATTACATGATACAACCGTTCAAAACATGTACATATACTCATAGTATATAATAATAGGTTAATACATTAAGTGGCCACATCTGAAAACTAGCTGTAGAGAATCAGTGAGAAAAATCGGTGGCCATTTTATTCATGAAGCATGAAAATTTTAGTTAGGAAAAATTCATGAAACCAAATCTTAATTAGACAAAACCGAAAAAAATAAAAGATTATAGACGAAAATGAAAACTATGTTATAGTTCAGTAACTAAAAGGGTTTTCATGCCGTTTATATGTCGTACACAGATTTTCATTACTTTCTTCTTATAGTTCTTATTCTTTGGTTCCTATAAGTATATGCAAATGGCATATTCCCTTCTTCTATTTTTTCCCTTCTGTCTTCTGTTATTCTTCTCATTTCATTTTTGTTCATTGTTAAGTCTATTTTCGCAATGTTAGCATACTACACCAACCACCTTAGTAATGCAAACTGCCTCAGCCACCTCACCAGTGCACACCTAAGATAGGTTTCCTCCTCAATCGCAGTGCATGAGTTAGTTAAGAAAATGTTTTTCTATTAGCTATAAGGAATCCATCATTGCATCATTCCTCTCTTGTAACAAACTTTTGATTTGGTAATATTCTCAAAATATAATAGCTCGTGAAGCAGTAATTCCTTTCTGCACTCACTTTGCCAAAAACAATATCAAGTCTCAATTCTAAACTTGGTATCGGAGTATGTTTATTCTCCTCATAGAATCTTCAATGGAGTCCTCTGCGATCGAATCTTTAAGGCATGTTGTCACAAGTCTAACCAAAATAATGGAGAGCTAAAAAGCCTTAAAAACGCTTTGAGTGCAACCCTCACAATCAAACATGCTAGAGATAATTTATTTCTCTGTAAATAACATGTAGTTCCTGCGATTATAGGTCATGGTCAGATGAGTTTATGGTTGGTGATGCTCCTCTCCTACCACAACGAACACCATGTGGCAATATAAACCCATATTTTCTAATTTGGATACACACAAACTAACTCCTTTTATGCTGGCTCAAATCATCCATGAGCGAATGAGTATTATGCTCTATGCTGGCTTACAATACAAGAAAAATCCTCTGGAATGCACTGGAGAGAGCCTTCGCAAGTAGATCTCAACCACATTTCTCCAACTAAAAAATGCCCTCAACAATACCCCTAAGGATACATTGTCTATCTCTGATTATTTTGATAAAATGAGGAATGTAGCTGACAATTTACTAGCAGTTGGCCAACTAGTGAATGAGTAAGCTCTCATTCTCAACATACTCAGTGATGTAGGGTTTGAGTATGACTCTATAATGTTAAATGTTATTACCTAGAGGCCATGGAGCCTATCAATTGAAGAAGCCCAATCTCTTTTAATGAGCCACGAATGCATATTAGAAAGATAAAATATTGTCAAATAGATTCAACTCAAAGCCTCAGCTAATATAGCATAAAACTCTGGTGCTAAGAAGCCACACTTTAACAATTACAAGAGTCAGTAACAATGGTCAAATAGAAATCAAGGTCATTCACCTCAAACCGTCAATTTTTTTAGATCATGGGTGCTAGAAGAGGAAGTAAAGGAGGCAGATTCATCTTAAATAGATGTATATGATAAGTGTGCAGTAGACGAGGCCATTCTGTTGCAAATTGATGGTATAGGTTTGACAGGTCCTTTCATACTCCTCAACAACCTTCTAGATCATCCTTCACTCCAACTCATGGATTATTTGCTTCAAATTATACTCGTGGTGCCTTCACTATAAGACTAGAATAATTGGGTGATGCATATTGGTATGTAGACAGTAGGCTACAAATCACATCACAATAGATTTGGGAAACCTATTGGATGTAACTAAGTATTAAGGCTTAGATAAGCTCACAGTGGGAAATGGTAAGGGTCTTGTTATATGTCGTATTGGTTCAAGTTTAGTCCATTCCCATCCCTATCCCACAAACTCAGTAAAATCCTTAGAGTCCATGCCATTAAGAAAAATGTAATTAGCATATCTAACTTACTCAAGATAATCATGTAATTGTTCTCTTTTTTTACATTACTATTTTGTTAAGGATTTTGTAACATAGATTATCTTGCTCCAGGAAGCTTAAAGATGGTTTGTATGAGTTGTTTCTTCCACCCGAGCATGGCAGGAAGGGTATTGTTGCTCATGATATGTGTCTCCCCCTGGTGGTCCTTACTTTACACCAATTACCAACTCAGTGTTGAAATGTGCAGAGTCTTTTGTCTTAGTTACTATGAGTCTTAGTCCCGTACAATTAGAAAGAGTCCAAGTCCTAGCTCTAGTTAAATTGGTTCACATAAGAGTATTGTGTAATGTAGCCATGTGCCAATTGATAATGTAAGATCTCTTATCAACGCAAAACAATGCTTTATTTATATTCTCCCACTACTAATGATAAATGCTTATAGAACTATAAACTTGGACACCCCTCTCCTCATGTTACCAAACTGGCTCTTCAACAAGCTCATCTTCCTTAGGCCACTAGCACACTTTCCTTTTATCTAATCTTGCATCAAATGAATAAGTCACGATCAATTCTATGCTACCACCATCACTAAGACTACCCAATCCTTCCATAGTTCATATTAATCTCTCGGGATCTGCTTCAACCCTATTTGTCTTCGGGTACAAACACTACATGCACTTTGCAGATGATTTTACTAGGTTCACTTGGATATTTCCTCACAAACTACATGTTAAAAAACAACTTGTTTATCCCATCAAATGCATTCAATCAGATTGGGGTGGGGAATCCAAGTCTTTTCAAAATAAATCTTGACAACCATATGATTCTTTTCAGATATCTCTGCCCCTATACTCGTCATCAATACGATAAGGCTGAGAGAAAGCACACACAGTTGATAGAAATTTCCCTCACTCTCATGTCTCATGCTTCCATACTAATCTCCTTCTGGTGGGAGGCAGGTGATAGAAATTTCCCTCACTCCAACCTTAAATAACTTATCTCCTTATAATATCCTTTGCACAGGCCACCAGATTCCAAATGTCATAAAGTATTTGGCAGTGCCTGTTACCCACACCTTAGACCATATAACTATCAAAAGCTTGAGTTTAGATCCTCACTATGCGTATCTTTTGGCAATTTACCTAACTATAGAGGTTATCATTGTCTTCAACCATCAGGTAGAATTTATATACCCATAAATGTGGTCTTTAATGAGTCATTGTTTTCCTTTGCTCATGGATTTCCACATCACACACCTGCCATTCACACATAGTCTAGTACTTTACCTTCCTGGTCTATATCTCCTTTTTCGGGTTCAGTTTTAAACTCAGGCTCAGTAAATACACATTCTCCTGCCCCTAACAGCTTTACAACATCTAATCAGGCTCCCGCAGCAAGTAACTCTCTTTCGTCTCCTTTTGTCATATCCGCTTCAAGCTTATCATTGTCACCCACTCTACCTACCTCTCATACTTCTTCTCCTCCCAAAATACCTCATTCTCTCAACACACATCCAATGGTGACCAGATTCAAACGTGGTATCCACAAACCTAAAATTTTGTTTGCCATCTTAGTGAGCCAACCTCAGCTATAGATGCATTATCTGTCCCTACTTCGAAAAAAGCCATCCAACAAAAATTTGAAGCATTACAACTGAATCATACATGAGACTTTATCCCTTACCAATCGGATAAGCACCTTATAGACAACAAATGAATATTTAAACTCAAACTTAAACCAGATGGCAGCATGCACGAACATAAAGCCAGACTTGTGACCAAGGGCTTCCAGCAATCTCGTGGTATAGATTATTCGTATACCTTCAGTCCAGTTGTGAAACCAGCGACAATGGGGCTCCGTCTTACCGTTGCTCTTACTCGTAAATGCAATGTGAGAAAATTAGATGTAAACAATGCCTTATTACATAGTTTCTCTAGGAAGATGTGTTCATGGTTCAACCATATTGGTTCAAAGATGTTAAGAAGTCAGATCATGTGTGCAAACTCAATAAAAGCCTTATAAGGCCCTAAACAAGCCTCAAGGGTCTGGTATGACAGGCTCAAATACACACTGCTTCAAAAAGGTTTCTCTATTTTTCATTCTGACACCTCACTCTTTATTATACATTCTAGCAAAAAAATGTTGCTCCTACTTGTTTATATGTAGATGACATCATAGTATGTAATGATAAATGGACCATTACTTAACTCATCAATGACAAAATTCCACATTTGCTCTCAAAGACTTGGGCTCCTTGCATCATTTACTAGGAATTGAAGCCACCTTCTCCGGCACTGGACTCTATCTATCACAGTCCAAATATATTGTTGATCCACTTCATAAACCCAACATGATAACTTACAAACCTTGTGCAACCCAAGCTTCTTTTTGTGTCAAATTATATGCCATTGATGATGAATTATTTCTAGATCCCTCGACCTACAAAAGTGCATTAGTTTCATTTCAGTAATGCTCGTGAGGCAACAATTTCTATTAGCACTCTCTTTGCTAAAAAAAAGTCTCAAGTCTCAATTCTAAACTAACCATAATGGTATCAATTTGAGTCACGCATTGGCCTGCTGAATGCATACAACAAAACAATGAAAATGATGTATTTGATATTCTTAGCTTTCTACAAAAAAATAGCATAAAGCCAAGGGAGGGACTTTTGAAGAAAAATGGCATCTCTCGTTAAAAAATGAAAATTGGAACATCTTTAGTAATAGAAAACCAATGTGCCCCTCATTTCACTGGTAGAATATCAATTTTTTAGGATATTATTATCCTATGATATATATATATATATATGTGTGTGTGTGTGTGTGTATTTATACATATTAGAATGAGAGAAACTACGTTACGAAAGTTGAATGATTTAACACTTCACAAAGTGAACAAAGCAAATTAAAATGGTGTTGAAATCCACCAAGAAAGAGCAAGACAATTTCATTGTCACATTACAAATTACCTTTTTCCCTTTCTTTTTCCCCCCCCCCCCCCCCAAAACAACAAATGATTTACCTGAATTTCCTTCTACAACAGAAACAACACTCTTGTCTCTATAAAAGAAACTCGACATATTTCTCTTTTCTTTTCCAATCACAGTATGACAATTTCATGGATAATATAAGAATGAATAACTATTCCCTATCTACTCTGTTTTGAGTGTTTCTTTTCTTTCTTTTCGTTTTCAGCAAGGAATGATATCCTCTTCTACATCTGAATCTTCAATGGCTCTGGCTTTTCGCTTTCTTTGATTTGTTCTTCTCCTGCATTTTCTTTTTCTTTGCTTCAGCTGTGACCCATGTGTAATCTTGGGGAATTGCAAATGGGTCTTGAATAGTTTCTATCCTACTGCTAGAACCGGGGGTCGATGAACCAGGACGTTGATAAGGGGCCTTTATCCACTGAAACCAAGACGAGCTCGACGAGGTTGTCACCGCCGGGCTCTCTCTACCTGCAAACGGGGGACTTGATGGCGGAGTTGCAAATTCATCCACCGGCTGTAACTCTTCGAACTTCGTAAATGTAACTATCACTCTAATGGTGGGAACCACGGGTATGGCAACCTAAGCGGTAAAAACAGAAAAAATAGGATACTTTAGCCAACTAAGTGAACAATTTCATAGATACAAAATCATCCTCATAAACCATTAACCGAGAGAATATATAGACGTAAGATGAGAAACAAACAAATCCCCTAATTGGTGCACTCAGTTCTCTAAGATTCAACCATGCTGAAGAGGTACCTGTTTTATATATAAGATTAAGATCTTCTTTCCATTAGTTCCAAAAACTAAACAATAGCAGCACAAAAGGCTCAACAGAAGCAATAATCAGGGGATTCAAGAAAAGAACCTTTCTCGGAGAAAGAAGAAGCATTTGCCAATAGGAAAGTGCTCTAGTTACCAAGTGTATTGCTATTTATTTTGGTGAGCTTCATAGCACTAAATTTATGAAATTAAGAGCTATGACGAAATTACTTCACTTTATTCTTTAACAGCAATGAGTTATGAATGAATAGTTGCTGCATGAATAATCTACAAAGTAAAATTCTTTTTATCAGTAAAAGTACATTATCACTCACACAAGAACCCCCTGAACATATGTTAACCAATGAAGATAAATCCAACAACCATTACATGATTAATCAAGAAAAGCAAATCCGAAAATATCCTCGAGCATAAATCAGCAAAAGAACACTTGAGAAGATAAAAGTCGTTCAGAAGTTGGAGTAGTCAGAATGACAGAGAGACACAGTGATCTGAAATTAAGTAAAATCTCAATCTGCTAAATAGAAAATGGGACATCTTTGTAGCCTTAACATGCAACCAATCCTTTCAGTAAGGGATTCTCTAACCATATAAATTGATCTTACTATGAATAGCTAGTCAATGGAGTGTCAGACAGATATTTGAGCATAGAAAAGGGCCAAGCTCTCAAAGAGCAAGTAATGCATTTCACATTCTTGCTTGAAGTATATGACAAAATTCAACTAGAGAGAATGAATAGCAACATACCTTGACGGGAAACGTTCCCATTGGAAGTTTCGTGGTAAGTAGCTCCCTTAAACGACGTATTGCCTTGACCTTATTCGCAAGAATATCAAGCAATGGCAAGAGTTCCTCCGTCTGTAGTGGAAAGTTTGGAGAAAGCCAAAGAACTGGTCTCAACCCTTTTTTATACTCATTCTCACGACTTCCATCCTTGTGGTGATTTCTGCTCTCAGAACTTATAGAAGAAGTTTTGGCATTACTTCCTCTCCGAAGCTCATCTCCTCTCGTGACAATCTCCACAGAATGTCTTCCCGGTTTGATCTGATTCACAGGAGAATCCCTTAGAAGATCACTTACCTTCTCATCAACGCATAGCGAACTTCTCGGTGGAGTATTCCTCTTTTGCCCTTCAGATTTAGGATCCCGTTTCCTCCATCCGCCAAACCACCCTTTCTTCTCCTGCTTGATTTCTCCATTTGTACAACCATTCGTGTCTTCAATAGGAACTTCCCTATGCTCATAACAACTATGGCGGTGCCCAACAATTCCATCGCCATTCTCAATGGCCAATTCTGATGAATCTAACTTTAATGCATTTTCAAGTTGCCTCCTTTCATCCTCCGTCAAAATGTCATTAAGCTCCTCACACTCCGTTTCGTTTTCATTGCAAGTTGAGAATAATTCATCATCCGTCATAGCCCCGGGGACCCTCCGCGATTTAATGCTTACTACCACATTATGCATATCGTATACCTTAGCTTTCCAGCTGCCTACCGTTTCGGTCTTCTCCTGGCGCCTCCAAGTCAATTGGGGCAAAAGAACTGCCTGTGTAACATCAATTCCAGGTCTGAATATGTTAGTCTGAGACATAGCAATCACTTCATGCCTAACTTCTTCTTCAGTTGCTTGAGAACCAGCACCATCCAAAGCATTCATCACCTCCCTTTCCTTGTGAGAAACCATACAAAGCGAACCACATGGTACCTTCCCATCTTCCGACCCATCACCAAGGAAAAGAATACTCTGATCTGAACGCTGAATTCGAAAACCATCAAAACCTGATAGTGTCATATCTGCCCTCAAATTTGCACCTCTCTTCCAGATCTTGTAAGTATCTGAAGGAGCAATCCTCGAAATGAAAGGAATCACAGAGCTCTCGAAGTGGAACGTAATTTCCATATAGAAGTCTCTCATTCTTCGCATAGTCCCAATTAAGCGGGGCAACCTTCTACACCATTTTGCCCAAGCTAATGGCTGGTAATGCCTAACTATTATCATGGCAATCCTTTCTTCCCGACTGCAGATCGCTTCCTGGAGTGCACTCCAACCCTGTTCGTTTTGCAAGCTCCAATCGGCCCCAGCAGTCATGAGCATTTCGGTGGCTGTCTCGTCACCGAGTTTTACGGCCAAATGGAGTGGGGTGTCCCGATTGGGGACATCACGCCGATCAATTACGGCTGAAATAGAATCGGCCTTCTCTTCTTCCGCAAGAGAAGCTGCTTCTGTGCGAATTTCAGCTGGATTACTAAGCCGTGGGAGAGTTGCAAGTATTCTCCTGAGACTGGGGTAATCCCTCATGGCTATGGCCTTGTGCACAGGGCTATTAACATATCTTGAAGCATCAATACTCGCCATAGTCTCAGGAGTCCCTCTAAGACCAATATATGACTACTATACAGTCAGAAAATCATCCAAGTCTACAACCCAACCGGTACGATCAAACAAGCAACTATTCGCAGATTTCAGCAGTAAAATTCAATCAAGTAGAACGGACGAGTTCACGACTAATCACCAATATTTGGAATTTCAGGCAATCTTGCCCGGGAGTTCAATCAGGTCCAATTCAAATATAACCTATGTTACAAGAAAATAACAGAAGAGAGACAGGTGACGCTTATATCAAGATTCAGGACCAGAAGAAAAGAATCTTGGGTGGCGCCAAAGCAAGGATCCAAGAGGCCAAGAAATCTCACCTTCTTCTCCTCCTGTTTCTTCTTCCCCTTTGCTCAGGAGACCAAGATTGCCTTGTAGAGACTCAACCCAACTCGCCCTCTTTCTCTCTCTCAATAATTTCCTCTGCGAGTAGAGAAAGAACAAAAGATCCTTGTGATCCAATCCAGATCAGACAAACCCAAGAACATGCATGTGGGTGAGTGAAGAAAAATTATAATTTTTTGTTTTAAAAAACAAAAATCACAGGAGTGGGAATCTGAAAAGTAAATGGAGGGAGAGAAATGCACAGAATCAAGAAAGGAATACAGTAAAGCCGCAAAACCCCATCATCCAAACAAATGGAAAGAACCCAAACACTGTTTCTTCTGGAAATGAAATCGAACTTAGATGCTCATAGAAATATATTTATTCGGCATAAAAAGGACGAATTTTTCTGAGTGAAATGAAGAGAGAGAGAGTGAGGAAGGGGGGAAACTATTAAAAAAGGGGGAACAAGAAGGGGTGATTGCAGGAGGTGAGTCTTTTGGGGCTGTGACCGCAAGAAGTGTTTTTCAAGTGCATAGAAGGGCGAGCATGAAAGACACACACTATTTTATCTTGAAATTTCACCTTTTCTTAACACAAAGATAAGAAGAACGCAGAGATGATAGAAATGTAAAGTCAGAGAAAGACAGGTTCTAAAATAGAAAGGGCCTCATGTGAGCCAGAAAAGAGGGAACTTGCTCTCCCCACTTTCTCTTTCTTGATTTTTATTATTATTATTATTTTTCCCCTTTGATTTATTCAATTGACTATCCATAATCAACTAACGGCGAAGTAACATTTTTAATCCCATGGTTTGGCTTGGTAGTGAAGATAGAATTAGAGGGTGTTCTATTCTAGATCTTGGTTAGAATATTATCGGGTGCAAATAATTTATTTAGACTCGTGTAAACAAAAAATTTTGATGTCACATTCGTAGAGTCTAGTGAAATTTGTTTGATATGTAAAAATTAGTTCTAGCATGAAACCGTGTTAAGATAATTTATTAGGACAATAAGATGTGATGTTAAAACCTGTAATTTATTTAGTTGGATGTGAATTGAACCCACATAATTACCTAATCTTTTTCCTACATTTAGTTTATTTTTAACAATTTTTATATTGATTTTTCGGATGTAGAACTTGACCTCAAATGAAAAATAAAAATTAAAAAACCAAAAGGGCTGTAGAACTTGACCTCAAATGAAATATATGAAATGAAAAAAAAAATGAAAAACTAGAAGAAAACGGGATATTAAAAAATTATAATTAAATAATTTGGGTAGCTGGCAGCTGGAGGCTTTAAAGAGTAGTATACGATATGGATATTCTGTCACTAGACTGTCATGTTAAGATTCGACCCGTTTTATTGCAAAAAAATGATCCAACGCGTTTAACTGGGTTTGGGTTTATACTTCATAGTCGGCCAGCTTGACTTGGTAAGCGTTTTGATTAGTTGGGTAAAGTTGACTCTATGATTAGGACTTAGATTAGTCATGAAAATGGTGTCTTTATTTAAACACAAAAAAGTGAAAGTAATGTCTTTTATTATCAGATCATATTTGTGGTAATTTCAATTACATGCATGTTTGAGATATCTTATTGATATAATCAATTATACATCAGTTTTGAGTTCTCACACTTTATGTCACAACTATAATTCATCATAGAGAATCTTCTATGTGGTTCATGATGAGTGTCTCTCAAAAAACATTGTCATATCACATATCACTACTAGCCATAATAATGATGCATAATTCACGTTATGTCGGTTATATCATATTAAAGCCACCACTCATTTGGCCAATGATATTTAATACAAATTAACATTTGTCACATTAGAGTCAAGTCTTATCCCCATCCCACAATCGTTGGAGGGCAAATCTAGTTCCATTGTTATTATTCTGTCACATATATCTAAGTTAAGTATTATGGATTCTTTGACGATAACTCACCCTACTGATGTTATTTGCCATCGAATTTTTTGTGTGCAGGAGATCAACTCATCACGCAGGACGCGTGTGCTCATCATATTTGAGCTATAACAACATACCTTGCACCTACAGGCGCATACATTAGAGAAATTTTTGTGTTTATATTCACCCAAGTACGTGTAAATATAGATTAATCCATTAAATGAAAATCTAAGGGAAGTACTAATTCACATGATAAATCACACACTAGTTTTTAGTTGCTATAGTTGTCAATCTCGTAACATTAGAAAATATAGATCTATGATAAAATATGCTTTTGAAATGTATCGTGAAATTATATTTCAAACGATGTCTTGTAGTGAGATTTTATGTTTGAATCATTGTACTCTTCTGATCAAATTTAAAAAAGACTGTCGAAAATACAAAAGCAAAAGAATGATTGGGCCATGTGAGACCGCTATGTCGATGCTGCATTATTGTTTCTCGGGCTTCAGGCCCAGAAGGCTACTACTTGATCCAGAATCTAAAAGAGAGAACTTTGGTAAGTATTTTTTTTAATGACAATAATGACCTTACAGTCAAGCCAATGAATAAAAATGTCTCCATAAAGTATCAAATAGTTAATTTTAAATAATTCTTTACTTTAAAAAAATAGATAATTTTTAATCTCACTTCATCAATATTTTAATGAAAAAAATGAACAAACATTAATACCCTTGATTTTACAGAATTTCTATTTTATTTTATTTGTAATTTTTGTTTCATTTTAATATTCTTTATTTAAAGAATTTAATTGTGTCCTAGAATTCAGTTAAAGTGATTTATATAATCATCATATCTCTTAATAAGAAAGTCAATATTCTATTGATAAAACAGATTATAGTGGATTTTTACTCTATTAGATCACTATCTTCTATATGCTATTTTCTGAAGAAAAAAAATTACTGAAGATATGTAGTCAGTCACTCATTAAGGACATTTAAGTAATAATTATTGATGATTATAGTAACGTGTTATTTACTTAAAACTCTAGAAAACCTTACATTAATCAAAGCACTACCTTTAAGCTTGTCTGAATCTAGAAATTTCTCAATTTAATATAAACATATAATCCCAATAAATCCTCTATCTTCTTTTGTTGTGCGTCCTTCACTCACAGACTCTCTCTATTTAGATAAAAAATATATTTACGACAACTAAACAAATTAATCATTCTATTTTCGTGGTAGATGAGTATCGAAAATTTTAATTGGAATGAATCTATATTAGTGTGTCCCATTTACTAAGTAATTTGTTTGTCACTCTATGTAACATATAATTTATTAGGCAAACAACATGTCTATATAATAAGTTTAATGTGTGTAAAGAGTGTGTTTTTCTATTTCAGATTTCAAAAATAACTTGTAAACAAAATAAATAACAGAGATGAATCTTTTAGATTTTTGGAGACTTGTTGAACATTGGACAATTTTTTTTTCAAAGTAGGTTGGACAAATTTCAGTAGAATTAGACAAAAAAGTACAAGCCATAAAAGAAAATGATGAAGCAGATGTGGTTGTGTTTTAAATATGAAAAATTTGGTAACGGTAAATCAACATGTCATTAAAAGTTTTAGTGAAAAGAGTTATTTTTACAGATCAAAACTTTATAGGACCATTTTTGTAGCTGTCTTTAAAAATGACTACTCACCATAATTTTTGTATTTTTTTTCTGCGGCAAGTATAAACTAACGATTTGCCTGTTGACTCTTGAATCTTGCCAAAATCTTTTTATTAATCGTGGTCAAGACGGATTCTTTTATGATGTCTGAAGGAACTTTTTCATATTTATGTTGAGTCATTGTGATTTTTAAATTGTATTTGGAGTAATTTTAATTACATAAAATTCAGTAAATAACTAATTTTTTTTATTAAATATGTATTGAGATTCATTAATTATGTACTGGGTTGACCAACGTAGTGAGGTTCATCAAATACGTACAAAATAATAATTCTTGAAGAGGTTCACCGAATACATACTCGAGTTCACCAATTACGTACTCGAGTTCACCAATTACGTACAGGGGCTCACCAAATACGTACAAAATAATAATTCTTGTAGGGGTTCACCAAATACGTACAAATTAATAATTTTTAAGAGGGGTTCACCAAATACGTACTGAGATTCACCAATTACGTAGTGTGATTCATCAAATACGTACAAATTAATAATTCTTAGAGGGGTTCATCAAATACCTACTGGGGTTCACCAATTACATACTATGATTCACCAATTACGTAGTGGGGTTCACCAAATACGTACAAAATAATAATTCTTGGAGGAGTTCACTAATTACGTAATAGGGTTCACCAAGTACATATAAAATAATAATTCTTGGAGGGGTTCATCAAATATGTACTGGAATTCACCAATTACATATTGGGATTCACAAATTACGCGGTGGAGTTCACCAAGCTATCGCGGCGGTTTCTCTAACCAATACCGACATTTTTTCATCCAATACTAGCAGTTTTGGGTCCAACACCGACAGTTTTGCATCCAATAATGTTGGTTTTGGGCACAATAACGGCGGTTCCTAGCGATTTTTTCATTTTTTAGCGGTTTTGTTATTTTTTTGGCGGTTTTACATCAATACAATGGATTTTAGGACCGTTTCATAGCGGTCTTTCAACAAATTTGATTTTTAAAATTGATCAGGGTATACCAGATAAATCACAAATAAAGTATCTTCACTTATATTTAAAATTAGATTTGAATTTAGTCATAAATTGTTAAAACAATTGAACACTTATTCATAAATACTTAAAAATATATTCTTGATTAGGTTGTTGTGATTTTACGACAAGTATCAAGTAAAATAATATTTTCTCATTTAACGTACATGTTCCTAAATCCCGGTTCATGTATAGAATTGAAATCAATAACTATATAGTACAATTATATATAGATCTAATTTCTAGATTTCTTTCTATTTTTCATACAATTATGTCTTACATTTATCATATTTTCACACTATTATGCCTTACATTTATCATTTCATAATTATTTCACTATTCAACGAACATGTATATCCCCCGAGGTCGGAGGTGAACATCTTTAGATTTATGACGAACCCCACTTGATTTTAGAATAACACCTCCACAAAAATCAAATTTTAAATTTTGGTGAAAACCTCCAAGAATTATTAATTTATACGTGAAATATTTTTGTGAACCACTTCAAAAATTATTAATTTTGTACCTGAAATATTTCGATGAACTCCTCCAAGAATGATTAATTTTGTACGTGAAATATTTTAGTGAACTCCTTAAGATTCTCTTTGCACTCCACTACGTAGTGGGGTTCACAAAATACATAAAAATTACTAATTCTTGGAGGGGCAACAATTAGTAGTGGGGTTCACCAATTACGTGTAAATCAATAATTCTTGGAGGGGTTCATCAAATACGTAATGAGGTTCACCAATTTTATACAAATTAATAATTCTTGGAGGTGTTAATCAAATACGTATCGGGGTCACCAATTATGTGATGAGGTTCACCAATTACATACAAAATAATAATTCTTGGAGGAGTTCATCAAATACGTACTAGAGTTCACCAATTACGTACTGAGATTCACCGATTACGTAGTGGGGTTCACCAATTACGTATTCGAGTTCACCAATTACGTAGTGAGATTCACAAAAATGTATAAAATAATAATTCTTGGAGGGGTTCACCAAATACGTACAAAATAATAATTCTTGAAGGGGCTCACCAAATACGTACAAAATAATAATTTTTTGAGGGGTTCATCAAATTAGTGTTGAGGTTCACCAATTACGTACTGGGGTTCACCAATTACGCAGTGAGTTTCACCAATCTATCTCGACGGTTAACCAATACAGGCTGTTTTTCATCCAACACCGATGAATTTTCATCCAACGCCGATGAATTTTCATCCAATACTGGCGATTTTGGGCCCAATACTGCGGGTTTTCTTCTAATACTATGGTTTTGGGTACAATAACAGCGGGTTATGGTGATTTTTTTTTTCATTTTTGGCAATCACGCATCAATACAATGGTTTTTAGGACCTTTTTATGGCGGTCTTTCAACAAATTTGATTTTTTAAAATTGATCAGGGTATAATAGATTAATCGTAAATAAAGTATCTTCACTTATATTTTGAATTAGATTTGAATTTAGTGATGAATTGTTAAAACAATTGAACACTTATTTATAAATGCTTAAGAATGTATTTTTGATTATGTCATTGTCATTTTACAACAAGTATCAAGTAAAATAATATTTCTCCATTTAACGCAAATGTTCCTAAATCCCCGTTCATGTATAGAATTGAAATCAATAAGTATGTAGTACAATTATATATGGATCTAAATTTTAGATCTATGTCTCTATTTCATACAATTGTATCTTACATTTATCATTTTACAAACTATTATGTCTTACATTTATCGTTTCTTATTTTTTTAGTGTTTAACGAACATGTATATCCCTCGAGGTTGGAGGTGAACACCTTTAGATTTATGGTGAACCCCACTACATTTTAGAAGAACACATTGAAGAAATTTAATTTTTAAATTTTGCTGAACACCTTCAAGAATTATTTATTTTATACGTAGAATATTTTTGTGAATTGCTACAAGAATTATTAATTTTGTACCTGAAATATTTTGATGAGCCCCTCCAAGAGTTATTAATTTTGTACATGAAATATCTTGGAGAATTTTACGTAAAATATTTTGGTAAACCCCTCAAGATTCCATTTGTACTCTACTATGTAGTGAGGTTCACCAAATACGTACAAATTATAATTCTTGGAGGAGTTCACCCATTACGTAATCGGGTTCACCAATTACCAACAAATTATTAATTCTTCGAGATGTTTAGTAAATACGTACTGAGGTTCACTAATTACGTAGTGGGGTTCACAAATTACGTAGTGGAGTTCATTAAATAGGTACAAATTAATAATTATTGGAAGGGATCATCAAATACGTACTGTGGTTCACCAATTATGTATTGCAGTTCACCAATCACGTAGTGGGTTCACTAAATACGTACAAAATAATAATTTTTGGAGGGGTTCACCAAATACATACTAGAGTTCACCAATTATTTATTGGGGTTCACCAATTACATAGTGGGAATCACCAATCTATTCCCGGTGGTTTTACTAACCAATATCGATGGTTTTTCATCCAATACCGGGGGTTTATCATCCAAATACCGGCAGTTTTTCATCCAATTCTGGCGATTTTTTTCATTTTTTGGTGGTTTTTTTGCTGTTTTGCATCAATACAATAGTTTTAGAACCTTTTAATGGCAGGCTTTCAACAAATTTGATTTTTAAAAATTGATCAAGGTGTGCTAGATGAATCGTAAATAAAGTATCTTCACTTTAATTTTAAATTAGATTTGAATTTAGTAATGATTTGTTAAATTGAACACTTATTCACAAACGCTTAAGAATGTATTCTTGATTATGTTGTTGAGATTTTGCAACAAGTATCGAGTAAAATAATATTTTCTCATTTAACGCACATGTTCCTAAATCCCAGTTCATGTATAGAATCGAAATCAATAAGTATGTAATACAATTATATATGGATCTAAATTCTAGATCTCTTTCTACATTTTATACATGAAATACTTTGGAGCATTTGTTGTACGTGAAATGTTTTGATGAACCATTCAAGATCCCCTTTGTAGTCCACTACGTAGTAAGATTCACCAAATACGTACAAATTATAATTCTTGGAGGGGTTCACCAATTACGTAGTGGGGTTCACAAAATACATACAAAATAATAATTCTTGGAGGGGTTCACCAAATACGTACTAGAGTTCACCAATTACCTATTGGGATTCACCAATTACGTGGTGGGGTTCACAAAATATATTTAAAATAATAATTCTTAGAGGGGTTCATCAAATACATATTGGGGTTTACGAATTACATATTGGAGTTCACCAATTACGTAGTGAGATTCTCTAATTATGTTGTGGGGTTCACCAATCTATCTCAATGGTTTCTCTAACCAATACCGATGGTTTTTCATCCAAAGTTAAAGTTTAGAGAAGAGATGTGCAAGCGTCAAGCCTTTTATCGAGTAAAATAATACGTGGAGTTCGACTATGTAATTTTTGTCAATCTAAACTCTTCATAAAGCTTGTGACATGTGATATATCTGTTAGATCCAAAATTTCTTTCGCTATAAACTGTATCTCAATAAAATTTCAAGATCTCATGTTGAACACACCAAAAATCAATTCAATATAGAGTGGAAGTGTACCTGAATCCTTGACGATAAATCGTTGTTTAGAGCCAAACGATTGGCCTTCTAGATCTACATGATTCTCTATGTGAGAGTCTCATTTGATAAAACCTCTCAGTTTTGTCTCTGACGATGAGATATTAGAGAGAATAGAATGGTTCCCGTTTATCGTATGACCTGAAGACCATAACCATTTATCGATGATACATCTTTTGGTACTTTTATTTTAGCCTATCATAAAAATAGAAATTACCCTAAAATCTCTACACACTAAAGGGTCCACAACCTATCAGATACATTAAAATCTCAATTATCTAAACCTTAATAGATCACTTTTAATTGGGTTTAACTTTATTTGACAGTCTGCAACACATAATTATTTTACATATAAGTCCAACGTTGGATTAAGGATCCAACAATCTCCCACTTGGATTATGTGTTAAATCTTTTAATTATGTTTTATCAAAAAATAACTGAACGCGTTCAACTTTGTTGTCATTACTGAAATATATCAATAATCAATCTAGTCCATCAATCATACCGACATAGGATCAAAGCGGCCTCTGTTACACCAATCATAACGCAACCCATCAATGGTCACGTATATCAATATAACTGAATGACATGGATTGTGATGTGAATGTGTGGCATGGAAATTTCATGTAATGTGATCTTAACAACCTATTTTCAACTGGTCCACCTTAAATCTTAGTGAGATTAAACCATACCAGAATCAGAGTGTGAATTAGCCAAAACTTTATTTCTACTGAAATTACCTTAAAATATTCATAAACAAAAATAAACTGAAAATATGTCTATAAAGAAGAGCATCCAAAATCATAAATTCCCACTAAAATCGAATATCATCAACCGATATGACACCCATAAGAGCAGTGTGCTCATGAAACTGTTTGGGTGACACTCTCTTAGTAAGCGAATCTGCAATCATGGACTTTGTCTCGACGTGCTCTATAAACAACTGTCCACTTTGAACTTTTTCCTTAACAACCGAGAACTTGAAGTCTATGTACCTCGACTTCGTCGAGCTCCCGTTGTTATTAGAATAGAGGACTGCATACTCATTGTCACAAAATAACTTGAGTGTCTCTCAATACCGTCCACTATCCGTAGCCTTGTGACAATATTTCGCAATCATATTCCGTGACCGGATGCCTCATAATATACTATCTTGGCAGCCAGCAAAATCAGAGTTAGTATATCCAACGATCTCAATCTGATCTAACCTCTGATATGTGAGCATGTAGTCTTTTATTCTTTGTAAATATTGTAAGACTAGTTTAGCTGCTTTCCAATGATTTATGCCTGAATTGCTTAAATACCTACCCAACATTTCAGCCACGTACACAATATCTAGACGTGTATAGACCTAAGCATACATCAGACTCCCTACTACTGAGGTATAAGGAATCTTCTGTATTTATTTTTCCACAAAATCATTGTTAGGACACTGCTTGAGACCAAATTTGTCTCCCTTAACTAAAAGTATCACCTGGTTTACAGCCTTGCATGCCATATCTTTCAATGACCTTTTCGATACAATTCTTTTGTGATAATCCAAGAATACCTTGAGAACGATCTCGATGTATCTAGATCCCTAATACAAAAGAGGCTTCACCAAGATCTTTCGTCTCAAAATTCTTAGCTAGAAATCTCTTGGTGTCATGCAATAAGCCTACATCGTTGCTGGCAAGAAAAATGTCATCCACATATAAAACCAGAAATATATGCTTGCTCCCATAGAACTTATGGTATATACAATCATCGACTAAATTCATCTCAAATTCGAACGAGATGATCACCTGATGAAACTTAAAATACCATTGTTGAGATGCCTGCTTGAGTCCACAGATGGATTTCTTAAGTTTGCAAACCATATTCTTTGGGTCTCCCGACACAAAGTTTTCTGGCTGCACCACATAGATCGTCTCTTCAATGTCATCATTGAGAAACGTTGTCTTTACATCCATCTGATGCAGCTCAAGATTGAAATGTGCCACAAATGTCATTATAATCCTGAAAGAGTCTTTCATAGAAACCACAGAGAAAGTATTTTTATAGTCAATGCCTTCTTTTTGTGTAAAGTTATTTGCGACAATATGAGCATTGTATCTTTCCACATTACCTTTTGAATCCATTTGCAACCAATGTGTTTCGCACCTTCTGGTAATGGAACAAGATCCAACACGTCATTTGTCCTTCATGGACTTAATTTTCTCATTCATGACATCGATCCACTTTTGAGAGTTAGAAATTTCCATGACTTGACGGAAGTTGATCGAATCATCTTCCATCACACCAATGTCAACCTCATGCTCTTGGAGAAATAAAATGTAGTCATATGACACTACACTTCTCCTCTCTCGTGGATTTCCTTAATGGCATAGGTTCTTAAGGTGCTAGAGTTTGTTCTTCCGGAACAATCTATTGAATGAGAGGTTCTCCGATATTGTCATGTGTTGTGTTATGAACAAGATCCGGAACACAGTCCTGATCAATGCTAATAACACCTGTGAGAATATCAACATATTCCTCCTGAAGGGCAAAATGCCTAACCGTATCCCCCCCTCAAATTCGGCATCCTCAAAGAACTGGGCATTTCCAGTCTTAAAAATCGACCTAGTTGTGGGATCATAAAACTTGTACCCCTTAGATCTTTTAGAGTATCCAACAAAATAGCAACTCATCATCCATAAGTCCAATTTCTCTTCATTAGGCCTATAAGACATTGCTTCAGCTGGACATCCCTAAACGTAAATGCCTTAGACTAGGGTTCTTGCCGGTCCAAAGCTCATATGGGATTTTGGCAGTCGCTTTAGTTGGAACTCTATTAAGGATATATGCTACAATCTTAAGTGCTTCACCCCATAGTGATTCTGGTAAAGTCGAATGACTAATCATACTCCTGACCATGTCTTTAAGCATTATGTTTCGTCTTTCAGCAATACCATTCATAGTGGGTGAACCCAACATAGTGTACTGTGGGACGATACCACATTCCTCTAGGAATTTAGCAAACGGTCATGGACGTTGTTCACCTGAACCATCATATTTGCCATAGTACTCACCACTACTGTCAGATCTGACGCTCTTAATCTTTTTGTTGAGTTGATTCTCAACTTCAGCCTTAAAATTTTTTGAACATGTCCGATGACTGTGACTTTTCATGAATGAGTAGTCATATCTAGAATAATCGTAGCTGATTTCTCACTGGTTAATTTTCTTTTAGTACCTCGTGTACTTAATTGTAGGGATTCTTTAAATGAAGCAATGGTTTCAAGTAAATAAAGATTATTACATCCTGATAAAAAATCAGAACCAGCTGAAATTGAACCACGAAAACAAACCAAATTTTCCAATTTCAAAAGAACAAACATAACCGATTTTGTCTAAAATAGAAATAGAAATCAAATTCCGTCTAAAGGATGGTACAATAAAAGTTTCATCAAGATCCAGGTAATGTCCAGTTTTTAATAATGATATAAACTTTCCTATTGCTTCAATCTCAGCCATCTTGCCATCGCCCACGTAGATGAATCTTCCAGCATAATTTGACTTTCGGAAATTCAGGCAACCCAACATAGACACAGTGATGTAAGTTGTTGCACTAGAATCTATCCACCACGTGAGTCTAGGAACCGAACTTAAATTAACCTCAGAACAAACTAAATTAAGAAGTCATACATTTCTTAACACGCCAAACGTGATAGTTGGTGCATTGCTTCTTCCTATGCCCTTCAGCTCCACAGAAGAAATAACTATTACCTTATGAGTTTACCGATTTCTTTTGTTGTTTCTTATGCGGTGCTATATCCATAACTTCCTTATCCTTTTTCATTTTCTTTCCCTTGCCCTTATCTTTAGAGGTAGAGGCCAGGTAAACACTTTATGTCTTATCATGTTTCGCTCTTTTCTCTTCCTGAACACAGTGTGAGATGAGCTCATTCAGAGGCTAAGTCTCTTTCTGACAATTATAGCTCACCTTAAACTGGCTAAACTATGTCGGAAGAGATATCAAAATCAGATACACAAGCAAGTCCTTGAAGAGTGCAAGTCTTGATACTTTTAACCTTGAAACAATATGAGACATTTCCATAATGTATTCCCTGATACTGTCTTTGCCTTTTATACCTTTTTTAAATTAGGTCTGACAAGAGCGTACCAATTTCTGTCTTTTCGTTCTGACAAACCTCTTTTCAATGTCTGCAAGGAAACCCTTAGTTATAGTTACCTTTTCAGATATAGTGCATACGAATGCTTCTGGAATGGCCTTCTTCACGATCAGCATACACGTGTGATTTGATCTCTCCCACCTTTCCATCTCCCTCTTATCGTTAGAGGTACTCTTATCCGTAAGAGGTGCAAGAGAATCAGTCATTAACACAAAATCGAGATCCATGACTCCACTATCAAGAGATTATCTTTCCAGGACTTGAAATTCGAGCCATTTAGAATGGGAATTGAATTGATGCTGGATGTGATACTCACAGGCAACAAGAAATAAAATAAGCTCAAATAAATTCTAAAACAATAATAAATCCAAACAATAGTAAAAAAATAACCCATCTCAAGACACCAGACACTCCATTAATATTATGACTTTCGCCAAAATTATTAACTTATAAGTGATATCTTGGTGCAGTACTCAAACACTGATAATAAGTAATATGTCAAACCAGAAACCTTCCTTGGGCGCATGTAATTCTGTCAAATAATTATCTTCCTTTGGGTCGATAAATATTCACATAAGTTACGCGCACACATAATTTTTTATATTTCAAAACAACCCAATTTTCACAAGAGATGTCATTTTGGCGACATGTTGTTTCAACTAATTCATCTTAAAATATATATAACATACTAATGTTCAAATTTAAAATTGCAATTAATTTAAACCTTAAATTAATTGATAAATAATTAATTTTACGATCCTTAGAAATTGTTTTGAAATTACTTTAACCAAAAAATCCGTAAAAAATTTAAAACAATTTATTTGATAATCCTAAAACATTGTTTTGAAATTATTTTAACAAAAAAACGTAAAAATCTTCAAAATAATTTATTGAAAATCCTTAAATTAAAATTAATTTTACGGTTCTTAAAAATTAATTTACAAATTGATCCGTAAAATTAATTTAAATAATTAAAAAAATATTTTAATTAAAAAATAATTAAATAGAAGAAAAAAGGAGGGATTGGAAAACCCCAACCCCTTTCTTTGTGCTGTGGGCTAAGCCCACAACAACATCCATGTGCTGCGAGCTTAGTCCGCAACATCTCTAAATGTTGTGGGTCAACGACCTACAACCTGATTTTTTTAAATTGTACATAGGCCGGATCATCCCGACCCGTGTCAAATCGAAGGGTGAAAACCCTAGGGTAGGGTTTCACCTCATGGCCGCTAGCCCTTCACGCCGCAGCCAGATCGTGGCTTCTCCTTCGTCGCGGCCAGGCCGCGACATCCCTGGTGCTGTGGCTTCTCTTGGCAGTTGCGACTTCCTCAGACAGCCGCGACTTTCTCCTTCAGACAGCCGCGGCCAAGGCTGCGACTTCTCCTTGCAGGCGCGGCCAAACCACCGTACCGATCATCTTCCATCGGTGACAATGAAACCGCCGGCCGGTTGTTCCAAATCTAATACATCGTCAAACAATTATTTAATTCAAGGATACTGAAATGTAAACACAAAAAACACCTATAATCATTGATCTAGAACTTAATGGATCGATTGTTAATGATTCAGTATGAGTCGCTCGATACCACTTGTTAGATTCAAAATCCCTTTCGGTATAAAACCGTATCCCAATAAAACCCCAAGATCTCATTTTGAACACACCAAGAATCAAATCAATATAGAGTGGAAACATACATGAATTCATGATTATAGATCGCTGTTTAGAGCCGAGCGACCTTCTAGATTTACACGATTCTCTATCTTATAGTCTCTTTTGATAAAGTCTCTTAGTTTTCTCTCTAACGATTTTATATTAGGGAGAATAAAATGGTTTTCCGTTTATCGTGTGACCTGGAGACCATAAACCACTTATAGATGATACGTCTTTTGGTATTTCTATTTTAACCCATCATAAAAATAGAAATTACCTTAAAGTCTCTACACATTAAATGATCCATAACTTATCAGATACATTAAAACTCTAATTATCCAAACCTTAATATATCACTTTTAACTGGTGCATGTGGGGTTATGAACTAGGATTAAACAATATCAACTAGGATTCGGTTTGATTACTATTGTTCTTCCGTTTTTAATGATATTTACATGAAATTAGTTCTTCACTCTCCCAAATTTTGTTTATATCATTTTTCATTTAAATTGATGTTAAGTTTTACTCTAGAAAAAAATGTCTTATTTAACTTTCATACAATGTCCTCCTTTCAGATTTAATTGGAATTGGAACGACCATACGATTAAGCTGACAGTGTTAATTGACATACTTACAGAAGAATGAGGATTTGGCCAGTACCATGGTAAAAAACAAAGCTATGGGGAGGAAAGAAGGTGGTGGTAGTAGTGTGGAGGAGGACTGAAAGGCCAAAAGATGAATATTCTGCTAGTTTTGAAATAAGTGAATATGAGAAGTCCAGACATTATGCTTGATCCTTTATGAAAGGTTTTAGTATGGTTTTTTACATACGTAAATCGAAAGGTGGGAGAACAATAAAAATGACCCATTCCTAGCTCAAGTTGTAAAAATGTCTAGAAATATATCTTTTGCAAAAATGGCCGAAATATGATAAATAATGTATTTACGACTGTGTAATTTGGGTAAATAAATTATTTACCATGGTCATATTCGGCTATTTTTGCAAATAAAAACATTTTCGGCCATTTTTGCAACTCCACCCTCGAAACCTGTCTTTTCCAACTATTTTCCTTAAAAATATTAAAAAAAATTAGTTACAATCGTCAATTTTAGTCTTTGAGGTTATGTCATTTTACCAATAATTCATTATTACTAAAACAAAAAGAATTATAACATCTGTTTTTATCAAGCACGTCTTTAATTATATTTTACTTTTAATAAAATAACTATATATATACCACGTGCAACGTATATATTAAAAATCTAATTATATTTAAAAGATTTGATTACCATGTGCAATGCGCTTGCATATTGTGGTTTTCAAATATGAGAGTTATTTTTTATTTTGTTCTTACGTATCTTGTATAATTCATATTTAGATGTATAAACAAAATCTCAAATTATGTAAATACCCTGAGTAAGTGTTTTTACAAAAATATCATGCCCCCTTATTTATTATTTAGATATCGACGTATTGGAGGACTTAATTTATCAATTATTTAATATAATCAAAGTTCTTATAAATTTAGTAAGATTATACACTACTTCACATACATGAAAAAGTTAAGAATAATGCATGAAAAAAATGCTTGTAAAAATATAAAGTTCAATTTGCTGAAAATAATGTAAATTAATTCATTTAAGTGGGGATCTCAAAGTCAAAAAGACATATAATATATAAATTTTAACACTATTTAATATGAAAGTATTAAACTGGTGGTAAGCTACTAAAATTCGATTGACTGGTTTTTTGTGTTAAAATACGTTCATATGAGAGCAAAAATAAAATATTTTATTTTGTAAGAAGTATAAAAAGACTAACAATAAAAAATTAAAGTTAACAAATTTAAAAACACATAACTTTAAATAGTATCTTATTAATTATTAATTATTCATAATTAATAATTAATATATTAAAAAATTATTTAATTTTATTAAGTGAGCATGTTAAATATATCTATAAGTATACATGTTAATAAATCACATTTGAACGTGTCAAATAATAAATGATAGCGTTTGGAATAGTAAATAGCTCAGATAAAATCATCCATAAAATATTTTATTCTCATGTGACTTTTAATGTATTATTATTCAAGATATGTTTTATAAATAGGTGTAATTCTTAACCTATAATATATGATCTATATTTATTGATCTTATTTAGTAATTTTAATCTACTAATTTTCAAAACTTACTATTAGTGGTACATCAATCCTTTTTAAAGTTACTCTAACTATTCAAACCAAAATTTTAAGTATTCAAATAAAATTCTTTAGTCTAAGCGTGTAACAAAAATAATGTAAATTTAGTTTAAGATAACTTATTGAGAGCAATTAATTTATAGTATTGTGCATGTTTATGAGAAATGAATACTTAAAAAATTATTATTGAGTTAATATCTTGATAGTCATTAAAGAAAGTTTATGATTCATGGTTGGACAAAATGGTCAAAAATGTTTCACACTGTCTTCTCACTTTTAATATATTACATATTATAGATATGTGGTGTTTGTTTACTTTTAATTATATTAAATCATCGATTTTTTTACGTGCAACACATGTCTTCGAAACTAGTATATATAAATGAGTCTAAGAGGGGAGACAAATTTTAGACACAAATTACCCTCACCGTTATATGAAATTTCAAACTTATAAGTCTTTCGTCATTCTCTCAGCCACAATAACATTCACAATCTCAAATATAGTTGAGTTGTGAAAAATTAGGAGACATCGGTTAAATAAATGAATTGTGTTAAAAAATGTATATGTGAATAATTTGATATTGAATTAATACTTCAATCTTTTTACTTTTTTATTTAAAGGAATAAAACTCAACAATAAATCAACTAGCTAACTAGAGTCAATAAACACCAAATTAAAAACACGAGTAAGAATTGCATTAAACAGTACAACAAAGAACCGAAACAGATGCTAGCTTCACCAAACGATCAGCAACCAAATTGTATGACCTATGAACATGATAAATCAAAATAGTCTAAAAAAGTTATTAGTATATATAAATGCGGCTAAGAGGGGGAAAAATTTTAGACACAAATTCCCTCACTATTATATGAAATTTCAAATTCATAAAGTCTCTTGCTATTCTCTCTGACACAATAACATTCACCATCTCAATTATTAAAAATATATAAGTTGTGGAAAATCATGAGATATATTGGTTTAAATAAATGAATTATGTTAATGAATTGTATAAGTGAATAATTTGATATTGAATTAACACTTCAAACTATTTTTACTTTTTTATTTAGAGGAATAAAACCGAGTAATAGAACAACAATAAGAAAACTATTTAATAAGAGTCAATAAGTGCACCGGATAAAAAATACCAGCTGGAATTACATTAAACAATAAGCAAAGAACTGAAGCGTAGGCTAGCTTCACCAAGCGATTAGCAACCAAATTGCATGACCTAAGAATATGACAAACCAAAACATTCTAAAAAAAATTATTAACTCTCTCCAGCAGTACAAACCTTTAATAAAAAAATAACATATACTTTAAATACCTTGAATTCTCAGTTTTTGGCATAAAAGAGTCATAAGACGATCGAGTCGTTTTTGATAGTTTTTATATTTTTATACATATTATTTATGTTAATTGTTTCAATACATACAACACATGTAATGCTTACTAGTCATGGAATAATAGAACAATCAATTTGTTTTGATATCATGTCAAATTTCTCAAGTCAATTTTCTAGACGCACGCAAGGCACAAAAGATTTGTACAAATTGTTCCCCATACCAAACCAAAACGGATCAACGACTTAAATGTGAACTATCCAGATATTTTCAATACAGATGTATTTTAAGAATTAAATTTGAACAATAGATTTTTTTAAACAGAAGCTTCAAATTTAATAAGGCTCTTCTTTTCGTAGAGAACTCCTATTCATATTAAACTCCCAGCAGTGACATTTTGGATAGAGATTCTTTATTGTTTTCGTGACGGGTGTAGTGGTGTAGTTTGTCTGATTTGGAATATTAGATCAATTTTTTTAATGATCAAGAGCAAACTAGAATACAAAGGAAAGTTAATGGGGTCATAAAAGTTCATTATAAAAAAATAAGTTAAAAAAATTGATTAAAACTTAAAATCAACTAACTACTGATGCGTTAATTATTTATAAATAAATTTAAAAAATTATTTTTATGTTAAAAATTTAAAATTAAACTTAACTGATCAAATTAAGTATTAATCATTTATGAGTTAATTTAATATATTATTTTCTCTCAAATAAATTCCAATTTATGTTCTATTGCAAGTCTACCATTGTGACCAACATGCATACTGACATTTTAGGAGCCATTGCCCATCAAACGAGCCTCATACTATACTCCTGTCAATGGGAAGTTTTCAGGTTTTTTTCTCCGGAAGTGACGGCTGAGGCGACCATAGCGACTAACTTCGCCCAAGCTTTCTCACTAATTGTACTGTGTAGTGTAGTGTGGCCAAACCAAGACATCAGTAAAATCACAACTCTCAATTTGTCCACTTGCAACTCATAACCCCACATGCACTATCCGCGCTAAACCATACCTCTTTCTCTAGTCGATAACCCCCAAAGGTTAAAACCCCTTCTTTAAACCCTCTTCTCTCACTCCCAACCCGCCGCCTCCGCTCCTTTATCTCACCACCACAGCCTTCTCTCACGCGACACCATGCAAGCTACTCTTATTTCACCTACCTCAGGATGCAACCCCATTGTTGCTCCCAACGGACACCACCGAAATCGAAGCCGCCAGTTCTTCGTTCGAGCCTCAGTGTCCAACAGAACCACCCAATCTCCGCCACCTTCCGTCACCGTTGACTCCCCACCGCCACCATCCGCGACATCTAAAAAACTCAACAAGTTTAGCTCCCGTATCACTGAGCCCAAGTCTCAGGGAGGTTCCCAGGCTATCCTCCATGGCGTGGGCCTTTCAGACGATGATCTGAGCAAACCCCAGATCGGTATCTCCTCAGTATGGTACGAAGGTAACACGTGTAACATGCATTTATTAAGGCTCTCAGAGGCTGTGAAGGAAGGGGTTCAAGAGGCTGGCATGGTGGGGTTCAGGTTTAACACCATTGGGGTTAGTGATGCTATATCAATGGGGACCAGAGGCATGTGCTTCAGCTTGCAGTCAAGGGACTTGATTGCTGATAGCATTGAAACTGTCATGGGCGCTCAGTGGTATGACGGAAACATCTCAATTCCTGGCTGTGACAAAAATGTATGCTTTCTCTGCTTCTCCTTTTCTCTCTGTCGAATTATGTTTGCCTTAACTGTTAGTCCGCGGCTTTATCGTTATACACGTTGATGATTGTAACTTGAGCATGCTTCATTCTCTTATGTTTCTACTATTTTCAGCCACTTAGATGATAATCTGCACAAAATTTACCCGGTTATTCTGAGAATAGCATGATCTTCATATGCTCTACATTTGAAAGCTCTTATTTGTATTGTTGGTCACTTATGCGAGTTGGTTTAATTCTGTTTTATTTGTATGATCATTTTAAGATTGATGCCACTTAACATTTGCAGATGCCAGGCACGATCATAGCAATGGGCAGGCTTAACCGACCGAGTATAATGGTTTACGGAGGAACCATCAAGGTTTGATATGTGCCGTTATTATTATTTCTGGATTGAACTTAATTTACTTGTTTTCCTTTTTTGATCAGTAATCTCCTTTTGCTTTTACAATCTGATCATGGCTTCTCTCATGGAGTTCCAAACTTAACAGTATCAGTCCTTCAATGTTTAAAACTAGGGGAAATAGCAGGAAAAGGCATGTTTTGAGGATGGAGTTGCAAAAATGGCCAAAATATGACCGTCATAAATAATTTATTTACCAAAATTACACAGTGAATAAATTATTTACTATATTTCGGCCATTTTTGCAAATTTTATTTTCTGGACATTTTTGCAACTTGAGCTAGGAAAGGGGCCATTTTTGCAGTTCTCCCTTAAAACCATGTTTTTGTTCATTAGATTAAAAGATTGATCTTTATTTAGTGATCAGAAGAATTTCCCCCTCTTGTAGCTCCTAAGTTGTCGGAGGGGGGAATATTTTAAGTCACTTTTTTCTTTTTTTGTAACGTTGTGCATTTTTTTTTCTTTTGCAGCCTGGTCATTTTCAAGGTCATACGTATGATATAATATCTGCATTCCAGGTGTGCATTAATTTTACTTTTTTCTAATCAGGCACTAAATTTATAGTATTGATTCTATTCCAGTTGTGACAGTTATTGGTTGATGTTTGACAGTATACTCATCAAATTGACTGTTTGTTGATTTCGTTTACTTTTGAATTGATGGGGAGTATAGTTTGTTAGCTTAATGTACTTTTTGCATAATCTCGTAAGGAGATTTAAGGCATTTGTAATGTGTACGTGTGTAATAGAAAAGAAAAAAGCGCAAGTGTGAAGTGAATAATCTCACAAATCTAAGAAACTGTCTTCTTTTTATCGATCAAGAAAAGAAGTATTATGCACAAACCCCTAAAGAAAGGGGGAAAAACGACCTAAAGAGCTAACTCAAAAAAGAGACTAAAAAAGTATTCTCTTTGGACCTACCTTTAGATCTTCTTATCACAGGGGATTTTCTTACTTACGCAAAAATAAAGATCTTCTTATCACAGGGGATTTTCTTACTTACCCAAAAATAAAGATCTTATCACAGGGGATTTTCTTACTTACCCAAAAATAAAGACCTTCTTATCACAGGGGATTGGACTTACAGAAGCTATCAAATTGAGAAAATGGATGGGTTTGCAATATTCCTGAAATGCTTGCTTGTTTTTTGTTTGTTTGTCTCCTTGTGTGGTTCAAGCATAAATGACAGTGGGTTGGATTGCAAGTCAGGTTCTTTTCGGATCTCTAGCACAAGGTTTTTCTGATGTTACGAGTATGGACACATGTCGTGTTCATAGTATACATGTTTTCTCTATTTTCATTCTTGTTGTAGGTTTATGGAGAATATGTTAGTGGTGCCATAAGTGATGAAGAGAGGAGGAATGTAGTCCTTCATTCGTGTCCTGGGGCAGGGGCATGTGGTGGAATGTATACAGCAAATACGATGGCTTCCGCTATCGAAGCTTTGGGAATGTCTCTTCCTTATAGGTATCTTGTCTTCAAAGCGTTACTTTGACTGCTTATTTCATAATTTTCTGAGAACTCTACTTTTTTATTTGTTTTTTTATTTCCTTAAGCTCTTCAACTCCTGCTGAAGATCCATTGAAGTTGGATGAATGTCGTTTAGCTGGAAAATATCTACTGGAATTATTGAAAATGGACTTAAAACCACGAGATATTATCACCCTCAAATCGCTGCGTAATGCTATGGTTGTTGTCATGGCACTAGGCGGTTCTACTAATGCTGTCTTACATTTGATCGCTATTGCAAGGTGAGGGGAGCTTGATACTAGAATTTTTCCCTCAATGTTATAATTGTTGAATCAGAATAGCTAATAGCAAAATTCTTGGCAGGTCTGTTGGTCTCGATTTAACTCTTGATGATTTTCAGAAGGTCAGCGATCAGGTTCCTTTTCTTGCAGATCTTAAGCCAAGTGGCAAGTATGTAATGGAGGATTTGCACAAGGTCTGATTCTTAATAAAATTCACTTCCTTTTCAATGATAGGTGCATATGAATTTTTTTATTTCTCATACCAATTCTTCTTGATAAGGAATGGACAATTCTTTTGATAGATTGGAGGAACACCAGCGGTCATTCGCTACCTTTTGGAACGTGGATTCTTAGATGGAGATTGTATGTCAGGTAACTTCTCTCAGAGTTTGTGCATCAGTCAAATGTATAGCCTAACTTCTATTGTTTGAGTTTTTGACATTATTAACTCTCTCCTCTAGTCACCGGAAAGACGCTGGCTGAAAATGCTCAAACTTTCCTTCCCTTATCTGAAGGACAGGTGTGATACCCTTTTTATATATATCATGAGTAACTTATTCGTATATTTTATACTTCTAGAGCTGATGGGTGGAGTGTATTGAAATAGAAACATTAATGCAAATGCCTCTGCAGGACATTATAAGGCCATTGGAGAATCCTATCAAGAAAACAGGGCATATTCAAATACTATATGGGAATCTAGCTCCAGAGGGTTCAGTAGCAAAAATTACTGGAAAAGAAGGGCTATATTTCTCTGGTGCTGTTTCCTGTTTATGCAAGGATTTCTAGAAGCTTTATGTTCATAAGTTTGGTTAGGATTTTATAACTGTGTTTTTAAGTATTTGAATCTGTTATAGGTCCTGCACTTGTCTTTGAAGGAGAGGAATCCATGATTGCAGCAATATCAGAGAATCCTATGAATTTTAAGGTATCTGTTCTTTTCTGATTGGCTTTTTTAGTTGCATCTGCATATTGTGTTATCGATCAGTATATTGACTTTTAACCCAAAGTTTGTATAGACATAAGTGGAATGATTTGTCGTTAAATGATTGACACAAACCTTGAATTACACCATTCCAGAGCTGCTTTCTGAAGTGGACATCCCAAAGTAATTTTTTCTTCGGCTCAAACTCTGGTGTTGAATGTTTTCGTCAAAAAAAAAATTCTGGTGTTGAATGTTATCGTAAAAAAAAAACTCTGGTGTTGAATGTGCTCAATCAATCATGTTCATGAAGAAACTAACTGGAATATGGTTGTAGAATGTTTTCTCTTGGTTATACGGAATTCATTATAGAAGAATCTTAGCACTGTTCGTGATTTCTTTTCATCCGCTTTATCCTCTACGGTCGTCTATAGTTCGTTTTCTATTGATGTTCCTAATCAGGGAAGGCAATGAGCTTACTAGCTTTCCTGTTTCCTCTCTTATCGAACATTATTGACACAACTTTGTTATTGCATCAAATTATAGATATCCATCTGCAAATATAGGCTTTTCTATAGACATCTGATGCTTACAGTTTTTTGTTTCAGAGTACATTTTGTGAAAGTGTAAGTAATTTTTCTTGTACATGAAACGAAAAAGAATTGATTTCAATACTTTAAAATAAACTATGAAGCATTGTTTCTAGGCGTGCTCTTTGAGGAATTTCTAAAATTGTCATCTTCTGCATTATTTTCATTTGTCTGCTATTCTCGATTGACTTTACAAATGATCTTGAAGTTTGTAATGGACTCTCACTCCTAGACATTTACCCACTGTTTTAACATTGTACCGAAGTAATGCAGATTATGATTAAATTTTGTCCTGAAGTTCCTCTATGATAATTTTAATTCCCTCACTCTTACAGCGCTTCTTGGATTAGCAATTGGATCTATTATAAACTGACATATTGGCGTGTTCAGGGAAAAGTCGTGGTCATCAGAGGAGAAGGCCCTAAAGGGGGGCCAGGCATGCCTGAAATGTTAACACCGACTAGCGCAATAATGGGAGCTGGCCTTGGGAAGGTATAGTCATCAACAATTCTTTTGGTTTTTGATTTGTGGCTGCTCTCATTATGGGCGATCACGTTGCTTTTGTTTGTTACAGGAAGTGGCACTATTGACTGATGGTAGGTTTTCTGGGGGCTCACATGGATTTGTCGTTGGCCACGTATGCCCTGAAGCACAGGTTGGTTTAACTTCTAGCTGCAATTTCATATACACTTATCAAATAATATAATGTACATCAGTACACTTATCAAATAATATAATGTACATCAGTACACTTATCAAATAATATAATGTACATCAGTACTGATTTTACATGATGAGGAAAAACTATTAACTTTTTTTTTGGTTGAAAAAGGTTTGTTGAGGTAGTTTCATAACCCTAGAGATGAAATCTTCTCATTCGGTTTAGTTATGCATTAGACTTTTTACGGGGCGATATGAGAGGAAAGTTATTAAAATCCGAGTTCTCAAGATATGAGATATATAAATGGTCCATAGAAAGTCTAGATATACAATAAACGAAGAGGAAATGGTAAAATGCTTGCAGGAAGGTGGTCCAATTGGTTTGATAAAAAACGGAGATATCATCACCATAGATGTTCAGAAAAAGAGAATAGATGTTCAGCTAACAGATCAGGAAATCAAAGAGCGAAGAAAGAAATGGGTTCCCCCTGCATACAAGGCAAATCGAGGAGTTTTATACAAGGTCTGTGATATCTATATCTCTCTTCAGAATCACGTAATCCTTTGCTTTTATCCTTTAATCCCGCTGTTAAGAGTATATGTTCTGTCAACTTCCAGTACATCAAGAATGTGCAATCAGCGTCCCGGGGGTGTGTAACTGACGAATGACGAAGCTTGCCAAGGACCCAATAGGTTGCATATAGAGAGTTTGTCAAAAGAATCCAGTTTATTACATACCAATTCCGGCACTAAATATCGGCTATTTTAGGTCTGCGTATGTATTATCTTATCGTTTGCTTCACCAGTTAATTGTCTTATAAAATGGAAGGGATGTGAAAATTGTTCCCTTTTTTGAATAATAGCGTAGTGAAGTTGTCATTTCTTCCAAGTATCCATTTAATCTGACTTGATTGGATTGTCTTGTACACCAGTTAAGCCATATTTCTAATTTAAAGGCGAATTGATTGTGTTTTAGTTGACCATTTTTGACGCAGAATGTTTGCATTAATGTAGGAGATTCAAATATTCAGATTATACCTTTGACGAAAAAAATATTCAGATTATGATCACATTTTGCTTAGACCAATGAGAACCCCAAGTATTTTGTTCATTTGATCTACTTTATAAGATTTATCATCGTATTGAGTTGATATCAATATGGAAGGTTGATTCACCATTAAATCACCATATATAAGACTCATATAAAGGAGACCTCTGCAGCATGACCCTCCTGATCTCTCAATAGCAGAATTCATTGGCCCGTTGGGATGCTGTCAGGTTATCTCGTCTATTTCCCTTCTGCGTTCGGGCTTGACAAGAAGATCTGTCACTTCTGTAGAGATGGCATTTACCGTCTATTTAGTCAAGAGTGATTACTGGGCCTTGATGGACTTGGATAGCACCTGACAAGAAGATTTGGCTCTTCTGTAGAGACGGCATTTACCGTCTATTTGGCAAAAGTGATTACTGGGCCTTGATGGACTTGGATAGCACATCCGGTGGTACCGTTTCTGGTTCGATTTGTTGGTGGAAAAGACTATGGCACCTGCACATCCCGCTTAAAATTAAAGTTTTCTTATGCAATGTCTCTCGGAATATTTTGCCCACTTGCTACAATCTCGCAAATAGAGGGATTCAAGTTCAGAATCTTTGAAATTTTTGTGAGAATCTAGAATCTACAATGCATGCTCTTTTTTATGTCCTCAGATAAAAAGGTTTGGAAAATAGAGCAGTGAGAGGAGTTTGATATTAAGTCTTTGGACATCAGGGATACTCGTAATTGCTTGGATGCTTTTCATTCTTCCTTCTTTAATTGGCCAACCAATGCTCTGCGTAAAATGGTGTTTGTGTACTGGTCTACTTGGCTTTCTAGAAATTCCTTCTTTCATGAAGGAAAGGTGGAGACAAGTGCTGATGTTCTCCACAAAACAGAGATCTTTCTCTAAGAGTGATTAGCTCACCACCCTCCCAAGCTTGTTGGGCTGAAGCTGAGACCTCCTAATCTTGTGCGTTGGGCTAGATCGGAGGAAGGGAATTGAAGCTCAATGTGGATGCAGCTTGCTCCGGTCATGATCAAGATTTAAAGTGGTGATTCGTGATTGGTTAGGAAACGTGACTACCGTGTGCGCTCATTTTCAGGAAGCGAAACTTGCTCCATTCTCGGGTGGAATGTGATGCTCTCCTTAAAGGACTTAGCTTTGCTCGTGAGAACTCTTTGGTTATTTTCAGTGTCGAATCTGATAATCAAGTTCTATGCCAAGCGATTTTATCGAATTCAATGAATCTAAGCCCGAAAGGCGACTTGCTTAAGGTGATTCGCGATGTTCTTTCTTTTCATTCGAATTGTTTAGTTGTCTATAATTCTAGAAATTATAGTAGTGTGACGGATAAACTTACTGGATATGATATTTCTTTAAAATTCTTTTCTACCTGGGTTGGGTGTGTCCCCCATTGTCGAAGACCTTTGTTTAACTGGATATTTGATATTAATATTATTGTGCTTCTTTGATTTTAAAAAAGATCTAGTGGTAAATAATCTTGTTACATTATAACTCAAGTTTTATAACTTCATTAATTGGATCTTTTCTTTCAACTGCTTTCTTTTTATTAATTTCTCCATTTCATCAGTTTTTTAAACACTCATATTATAATATTTTTTACATAAGATTGTTGCTGATAAGAATTAATAAGTGTATCAGAATATTCCAACCAGACTGTCGCCTCTGTAGTATCCTCATCATTTAACCCAACTTAAAATATAATAAAATAAAATAAAAGAGTCAACAAAAATATATCAAGAAAAAATCAGCAGAACTTAAAAGAAAGCTCATTACAAACATCATCGAAAATAAACGAAGAACAAAAATTTGGATTATTTCACCACCAAGAATAAATCATGGACTTCAAGTAATTTGCAATTCGGTTACCCATTGACAAATGTGAGTAACAACGAAGTTCATCAGGTTGATTAAATTTAAACATCTATCTCAAGCAGTACGTCAATGCCAATAGACATTTCAAGATCTAGAACGAAAAATGACCACCACATAAATAGAATCGCTTTACAACCATAGCCGTCTCCATCCAAAGGTTAAAAGCATAAACAATCGCATGAATAGCACCAATCAATTCAGTTTCGAAAACAAAACATATGTCAAGGTGAATAGCGTAACAACCCTTAACAAATATTCTAGAGGTTTAGAAACGCCTCCACCACATGCAAACCTAGGACTACCTAAACATATTATAGTTTTTATCATTGTTATGAGTTGATAGTGCATGTGCTATTTTATCATGTGTAGAACAAAATTTGTATTATGAAGTGAATGCTTAACACATGTCACATACGTTAACACATTATAAAATACGCGACACCATTAGAGATAGATCAAATGTCACTTATATTAACACATTATAACATACGTGACACCTTGTAGAGGTGGTTTTGATGGTACAAAATTTGGATTAGAGAGAATAAAATTCCACTTAAGTATTACAGCACCACAATTTGAATGTTTTAAAAACATGATGAAATGTTTAAAAAACAACTTTTTTTTGGCAGAAAACAACTAATTCAGAAACCGGTTGGTTAGTTTTTTATTCTGATGACGTGTGTTCATTGTACTGATTGGTTTGTTTCCTTTGCTAAAAATTGATAGTTAATTAAAAATAATTGAATTAAACTAGAAGTTTCAATTTAGTTCCGGTTCTTTAATCTGACAATAGTGATGAAAAAAAGATTTTTTTTTAATTTCACACAAAAACTTAAAATTTGCAACACAATTAATGTTTTTAAAGTGAAATTAAACCTGAAAACTAAAAAATACATTGCGAAAGATGAAACATGATAGAAAACTAAAGTTTTAGTACATTTCCGTATAAAAATAAAAAAAGAAAAGAAAACTTTCTGTTAGGTATGATTCAAAAACTGCTAAAGTTCTGAATCAAAACTTCAGATCCTTAATTTGATCAAACCGATCTAAATGGAATACCACAGAAGAACTGATTGAACCGAACTTTTCAGTTTGGTGCGGTTGGTTGGGTAAAAAAATGTTCACACCTAATTTTGATTGACTAGTCAACAAATACGCGCGATGCATGTATAATTGAATCAATTATATATTAGTTTTAATTATTACTTATAATAATATTGTGCTTATATGAATTAAATAAAAATATATTTAACACACTATTATTTATTTTTAATTTAGGTGAATAAGTTCGTTGCAATATTATATTGTTATTATTTTTATTTATTGATATATTACACAATCAAGTTGAATAACATCATATATGTTTCTGAGAAAAAATTATTAAGAGTATATAGTATAAATATGCTCTAAAGAATTTAAAAATTATTGTTATTAGAATTAAAAATTCTATTTCATGTTTTATTCTACACTTTTATCTTTCTATTGTCGTTTGTATCTTAAATGTGATTCTTTTTCTTTGTAAATTTTATATAATTATATGTACACAATTGTATGTTTCTTGTGTCTATCATAACGATATATACTTTTCTACTTAAAATAGTTGTATTGTTTCACTATTAACAAATAATATTGTTTTACTTGAAAAAAGATATTGTTTCAAATAAAATATTACATGGATTATGTTTATGACCATTCGGGTGGGTCAAATTGTGATAGTTTGTGGTAATTGATAAAAAATAATAGCAACAATGAATAAGAATGTGACAAATGTACTTTTAGGAAGCATTTTAGGATTAGTAGAAAAAACACGTTGACATAATTTTTCAAAAATAATTCTTCGTTGCTTCCTCTTTTAATATATTTTAGCATTTTAGGTTTATGAGCTATTTTTTTTATTGTTTTAAAAATAGCCGAAAACTTTCCTATTTGCACAAATGGTCAAATTTTCCTTCATATTTTCTCCCGCTATCTCTTATGTCTTTTCTCTTTGGCTCTGTCTCTTTCTTCTCTCTCTTCGTCTTCGTCTTCTCCCTTCTTCTTCTCTGCTTCTTTCTTATTTCTTCTTCTCCATTCATATTCTCCCTGTGCGCTCTCTCATTTCGCGATCTGTTTTTGGGTCTCGTGGTCTATTTTTTCCTGGTTTTGTGTGTTTTTTATTTTTTATTTTATTGATTTCTCATCAGCTTTTTTTATGATTTTGTGGTTTGATTTATGAATTTCTGAGATTTCAGTGAAAGAGCGGTGAAAAAAAGAAGGAGGAGATGAGTTTGAGTGTCGAAAAATGTTAATACTGATAACTTTTTTTCATAATATATGATTATAACAGATGTTATATAAAAATATACTACGAGATACTGATAGTATATTTAAATATATTATGATATATAAATATATCATAATATATCACAGATGATATATAAAAATATAGTACGGTGTATTGATGATATAATAAAAAAAATACTATGATATATAAATATATATCATGACTTAATTTATATATCATAGTACATAAATTTTTTCCTCTTTTATAAAAAAAAATTACAATTACAAAACTGACAATTCTTACAGAGAATTGTTTTTTATCATTCCCTTATATATGAATATAATCTGGTTCGGGTAATAGCTTCTCTACCGACCCATAATCACAAAACCGACCCGTTTCGAACAGAGATTGGAAGCCCAAGGAGATGAAAGAGAGATTGAACAGGAGTGAATGGCCTCCTCTTCTTCACCACCACCACCACCTTCCCCGTGCTTGAATTTGACCTGTGGGCTTCTCGATGTTTTGGATTTGAATCAGAATCAAAGTCAGGTACTTCATATTCATTCAATTTTCTTTTAGACGTTCTTCGGCTTTTTAGTTTCATATGCTTGGTCTGGGTTTCTCGCTTTTGATTCATTGTTCTATCTTCTAAAGAATTTCGATTATACATATTATCTTTTAATTGTTCAATCATTTTTTGGGATTTCTTTTTCTTTCTCGTTATCTTTTAAAAGCACCGACATTTTTGTATATCCTGTTTTTCGATATAAGCTTCTTAATTGATTCTTCTATGTTTGGAAGTCCGATCCTTTATGGCCAGATTGTTTATGATTTTTGATGACCCTGACTTCTAGCGCGGACTTCCATCAGTTTTCTGTAAAATATTTGCCCTAAGAAAAAATTGAAATATGGATATACGAGTTGGTTTTCCCAGCAAATGTTCATTGATTTTTCCGATTCTGCGAATTTTGATATTTGGGTATTTATTAGTTGGTAGATTTTTCTTGAAAAAAAATAGTATTATAGAGTTTCAGTGTCATGGTGGGAACATGTTCAATTTTTGCGTGAATAAATTGAAGTAATATTTTTTAACATCAAAGTTTTTTTTTCCTTATAGCAAACAGAGATGCATTCAAACGAGAAGGAATTATAAGACAGAAATTACGCTTTTAATTTCCAACATTATTAGACCAAAATTCATAATTTAGGCGAAGTGATCTATTGGAGTATTTTTTTTTCCATTCCCTGCTTGTTTGTATTGTCAACTGACTGGGTCATAGATCATTGCTGGGTTTATATTTTCATTATTCTATATTACTTTTGCAGTAATTTAGGTCTTAAAAAAATGTTAAAAGGAATCTGACTTGCCAAATTACTCGGTTCTCTTTCTATCTTTCAAATGAATTTTATTTCCCTCTCATATGGTAGGAATTAGGAAATATGTTGTCATTTATTGCTAGCATTTGGAAGGCTGTTTAGTCATAATTTTTTGTATTCTTTTTCTGAGAGGACTTCTCATATTCCGTGACGTGTATTTTGTATAAATTAATACTACCATCCTCTATGTAATTGAATCATTGAATAATAACTAGCACCAGTTTTTTTTCCTTCATTTTTTGAAATTTATAATTGTCTTTTTCAGCTTTAGAATTTGAAGATAACATACATTTTAATCTCTTTGTACAACACTTTTTGTGATTGTAAGATCTTAGTTCATGAATCCTCCTACTATTGGCATGTTGCTTCTTTTGGAGAACAAATATGCACCTATAGCAATATTTATGCTTTCACTTTTAAGTACGTGAATGTATAATTGCATTTCCACATAATTGTATTTTGTAGAAAATTTATTGTTAAGAGTGTTTTGAAACAAAATTGTTGGACATTTTCATCTCTTGCAATATATACATCTACAAATTGAAATTTCTTTCTATGCTGATATAGTTGGTGATTATGTTGAAAATGATATGTACATCTAATACAGATCATGGACGATGTGGACATTGATCGAGTAGTGGAGGTTCCTGATACTCCTGATAGATATGCTAGTAGACACATCATTGCTGGAAAATGTAGTCAGCAGGAAACCTCAAGTCAGTTGAGGAATTCAGATGTCATGGAGGATAAACAAACAACTGGATTTAGAGGAACAGATGCACGGGTCAATGAAAATGGTCATAATAGGAGACTGGTAATAAGTAGTAAAAATCTTAGCAATGGTGGCGGAAGGGATCGTGACAAATCCAGTGTTTTTCCCTCCTTAGAGAATTCTCATTCTCCCCATAATGATCATTTATTTAGAAGAGCAGCAATAGATAAGAGATCCAATCAGGAGAAGGGACATTCTAGTGGAGCTCGAGTCTTAGATAAAGGGAAATTTATCCGTGTTAAGTTTCCTTCTAAATCATCTGCTTGCCAAGAGAATGGTGCTTTTTTTGATTTAACATCTCAGAATGATCACAGCCTTAAATCGGTGATGGTTTTGCAGCATGACTCATCAAGTATTGTGGGCAAAGATACTCGAAACCATCAAAGACCGAATGCTGACATGCCTTTTTTAAATTACGTTACTGATTCTCCGATACAATCCAGTTCTGCCATTAAAGGAACGGGAAAAGTTGATGATAATACTTTCCAGGGTATTGGTTTATCTATGGTTCAGAGTCCAAGGAGAGTTGTTGGACAAAAGAGGTTGGTTAAAAATGGGTGTATATCTCCTCATCTTATAGCTATGAGGGCTAAACAAGTTACTGAACAGCATAATAGCATGCCTAAAGCTGATGAACAGAGTCACTCGGAGAATGTTACGTCAAGTGGTCCATCGTGTCTGATCAATATCAATGATATAGTAGCTGAAGATAGGGACATAGAGAAAGGAAAGGGGGTACTTCGTGCTTGTTCATTACAGGATCAGGATGCCAGGACTATTCATGGATCTAACAGGTATGTTCATACACTCAGTCGTGCATGAAGCTTATTGATGTGTATTATCACAAGCTTTTGTTGTTTTATTCATGTTTGCATGCAGCCATTTGTTGTGGTATTTTTTTATTGAATCTTTGATAGTCCTTTAGTTAGTACTTTGCTCATAAGTTTCAGGTTTCACTATGTTTCATTCAACTAAACAGTATAGGTCAGGATTCTGTACAGTGTATCATCATCTTAGGATTTTATTTTCTTCTCAAGACTCATATGCTTGTTAAGTTGAGCTCCAGTACTTCACCAAAGTCGTTGTATACTCATATAGTCATATACTGCTCACTTTTGGGCATGTAACATAGTGATTCCGCATGAGTGTTTATGTACCCTCTTTAACTGTCAAACTTGTAAAATGGGCATGTACTCTTTCCTTTACTGAACCTGCAATTTTTTAATTTGTGATTGACACCATGTTTTAACCATGTTCTCCTTTCTGCGTCCTTATGATTTCTAAAGCAACATGTTTCTGTTATCCCTGTGTAAAAGGTTCTGAAATTTTATTGCCTTTCTTAGTCATACTGAAAGGGGTAATGGAGCTGGAGATGCTAGCATAAAAGCATTTGGATTCTCTAATGGAATAGGTGGCTGGAGAAGCACACGTAATCGTTCAAGGAATATAGATCAAACCCTATCCGATGCATCTGCGGGTGTTTCCAAGATATCAGATAAATTTGGAAGTTGTGTTAATGAAAAACATGAAGACAGGATAGAGAGGCTTAATATTGGTAGTGGGAAACAACGCAATATTCACAATGGTCGGGCAGGAAATAGTGATGCAGCTCCAAGAGTTCTCAGGATTGTGCCTAAGGTAGACCTGACAATTGGAACGAGTCATGGAGAAAGCACATGCAATAAAAGGCAGAAGAAACAGGGATCAAATTTGATAAATAGTAGTGAATGCTCTGAATCAGATATCATATGCCTTAGTTCGCCTGGGCAATCTTCAAACTCGAGGCCATCTGGAATCCAAAGTCATCGATCCCGCAATATTCTGGATTCAGTTATTGAGGTCGATGAGTTCTCAGCTGAAATGAGGCACCCTTTATCCATAGATGTTGGTTGCTCAAGTAATGAGGATTCTGATGCTAGGGCTAGACAATTAGAAGCTGATGAGATGTTGGCCCGTGAACTTCAGGAACAATTATATCACGAGGTGTCTTTTGTAGGAGACAGCGAGGTTGGTCCATTATCACCTAATGCTTTTGCCCATATTCCGAGTTTTCAATCTGGAATGTGTTATGCAATGATTTTTTTTGTTTTGCTGTCTTAGCAGATTGATGAGAATATAGCATTGGCATTGCAGCAGCAGGAGAATACTCTCCGTGCATCTTCTGGTAGAAGTAGTAGGGATGTAAGACATCCAGTGAGTGGCCTTCTTTGTTTGTTTCTTATGATTTGTGAATTTGTTTTACTGTTGATAATTGTGGGCATGAGATTGCACTACGTTCTCCTTCTGAACAAATTTATAATCTATTTGCTAGAGCGCAGTCCTCATATTCATGTTTACTTGTTTAGTTTTTCTTATGCAAAATATTTGTTTGGTGTTTAGAGTTCAGCTCCTTTTCTGTGATTTTATATAATCTGTATTTTAAGAGTTCTCTGTTGTGAATGTATGTACTCATCCTTTTTGACATTTGTCCTCGACTGTCTTATCCATAATGATGTGTCAATATAATTAAGCAACCGGGAAACACTGTTAAGAATCAACTTACTCTTTTCTATTATTAAAATTTAGTGGCACAGTGCTGGATGATGATTTCTTATGCTCAATTTGCAGAGAGCATCATTGGCACATTCGAATAGACAACCTCGATCACGATCTTCTCAAGTTGCTTCAAACAGGACAGGAACCCAATCTCAAACTTTGAACGCCACTAGAATGGCTTTGAGGAGTCGCTTTCCAAGCCAGTCTTCTAGAGTATTATCTAGACAAACGGATTTACACTTTCCTTTGGATATGGATTTAGACATGGTAGGCATTAACTTTTGCTGATGCTGCTTTAACCATCTATCTTTTACCCCCTTTATTGTCTAGTCTTGCATTAGCGTGCAAGATTATTGACTTTTGTACATGACGCCCTTTATTTTTCAAGATTGATTCATTTTGTATTACCCAACAGAAGAGATGGTAAAACGTTGATTTTTATTTTTTTCAAGATTGATTCATTATGTAATACCCAGGAGAAGAGAAGGTAGAAAGTTGAAAATGTTTAGTTGTAAAGCTGAATTTCAGATGCACTTGTATTTTCTACTAATTTAGAAAGCAAAACTTCATATAGTTGCCTGCTTCTGCAAATCATTTTCTAAATTTCACATTAATGTTCTGTTTTATACATCAAAGATTTGTTGCACCACGTCCGAATGTTTTGGACTAAGCACTACCCATAATCATAATAGCTGATGAGCTTTTATTTCGGACGGAGTTAATTCATCTATGGTTAGATCTACAAGCCTTACCTCTCTTCCCCTCCCCCTCTCCCTCCCACCCCAATTTTCTTGTACTTTATATTACTTGATATCACTGTGATTCCGATATCAACTCTATTTGTGTGTTTTTGTTAATCATTCAATCTTGATGCTTTCTTTTTTTGTTTTCATTGCAAAGATTTGTTGATCATATCGGTGTTTATGTATCTGCTTTCTACTGCCCATCAGGGTGTGGCCCAGCATCGAGGGTTCGGTTCTTGTTGCTGGGAATCCCTGGATGACCCGTTTAGGGTTGTTGTGGGCGGGTTGGGGCCTCTGGGGTTTGTTACCAATGCCTATAGGCGGGGAAGTTCCCCGGGTATCAAAAAGTGTGTATCTGTATATAGTTTCTATTGTTTTAATGAGAACAGATATCTGCCTTGTACAGAGACTTGATATGTTGGAAGCATTGGAGGCTGCAGTTGGGGATATTAATGATATGAGAGTTGCTGACCGTGGTTTTCGACTTCAACGTGATTTTAACGAGTAAGATTCCTATCTATGGATGTTCATCATGATTTTATACATTATCAATGTGTTATACCGGCAAATATGGTTTCGTTTTGTTATAGAAAAAAAGGAAATTTCCTTTGATAGCGCTTGTAGTTTGCGTAATGACACGAACTAACCTCTAGTTTGAAAAATGACTTAGAACTCCCTTTATGTTAGGTTCCAATGACAAAAAAACTCAAAACCGTTAAATTCCTAAGTGACGCCGTTTAAATAACATGTAATTCAAATTAAATTCACCTAAACCAAAAATAACCTGGTCGGTTTATGTTCCGGGTTAGAAAAATCGTTGGGTCGAATCAGTTATAGGGATAATCGTGTCTTTTCGCATCTAAACTAACACATTTTTAACATGATGTGCTTATTTGTAATTTTTCAAAATAGAGGATTATCCGTGTTATTTAAGAAAATTGCAGGGGATGTCAGACGATTTTTTAGAAAAAAAAATCAACATGTCTTAGCAGCGTGTATCATGTCCTCGACAACTTTCAGAAACTCCTTTGACCTTTATTTATTTTCTCATAGAGATGATTATGAAATGTTGCTTGCCCTTGATGAGAACAATCACCGGCACGCTGGTGCATCGGTTAACCGGATTAACAGTTTGCCGCAGTCTACTGTACAGGTTGGGATCTTTTGTTTTCATAAAATGGTACTGATGGTGCGTTAGTTTTCCTTATAAACCTGACAGCTTATTTGCCATTCATTGCGATGTGTTTTGTGTTCCGCAGACTGATAATCTTGAAGAAGCTTGTGCAATTTGTCTTGAAACCCCTACTATTGGAGAAACGATCCGCCACCTCCCTTGCTTACACAAATTTCACAAAGACGTAAGGATTTATTCTCATTAAAATTAGCAATTTCATGATTATGAAGGGAAACTTTAATAAGCATCTAAATCCCGTATTATCTTATGTCTCCCCCCACTGCCCGGTTGTCCAGTGTATTGATCCATGGCTCCGTAGAAAAACATCGTGCCCAGTTTGCAAGTCTTCGATCACGTAATACTTGAATCAGGATTCGAGTGCTTATAACACCAGCCTTGTTTTTGTGGAGCTGAGGTAAGTCATTAGCTGTTTTTTTTCCTTCTGTTGGATGATAATGTAACAGATAAATTAATTTATCAAGTGGCCTGACTGCCATCTTAGTTTGATTTTCTGTTAAAGTTGTATTTGATTTTTGGGAGAATCACGGAAGTTTCTTCTGGATTTTGCTGATTATATTAAGAGTGTGTATTCTCATTTGATTCACGGTTTCGGCTTCACCATATAGCTTGGTTTGGTCGGATGAGCATACCAACGCTGCCCGATATCCCTGGAACAGCCTCCCGAAGCGTGCTATGTTACAGATTTAAATTCAGGTTGAGAAGGAAACGCGATTGTCCGATTGTCCGTAATAATGATAATGGAAGTAACGGTCTAGAGCCAAAGCAGTTTATTATTGATCCATTGATATCCGATGAAAAAATGATGTAAAACAACAGACAATATCGGTGTTGCGAATACAAACTCTAATAGAGGTTTGATTGTATGCTGAAAAGACCTGGAATTCTTAAAGGAAGAAATTGAAAGGTCCATTTAGTTGAAGTGGTTGTTTTTGCTTAGTTTCTAACATGCATCTTGTTTGCCAATGTTGGTAGTCGTAATTATCTCAGCCATCTATTTTTTTTTTTGCTGATAGAATCGAAAAGTGGGATCACCTTCTTGATAAAGAAAGCCTACCAAATTTAGAACATAAATTTAGGAAATACTATTAGAAAGGTAATAGCATCCACGGCTACTTAAGAAAATGATTTTGTGGTTATATATAATCGGTCTTTCTTTGAAAAGAAACCACAAAAAAGAAAAGAAAACCGAACAGCCTATTATACTGGTTGGATTGGTGAATGGTGATTGCGTCCATAACCATGAGATTCTTGGAAGAAGACCATGCTGGTGTGACTATAATATAGGGGATGATCTACCGAACATCCTTTGATAGTAAATTATGGCTCTCTAGTCTCTACTTTTCGAGCATTGCAGAGCTCATCAGAACAGTCCCCTCTCAAAAACAGCTGCTGCCTGCCCCCATTCCAGTGCCTGCATTGAACGTCCATTATCAGCCCTGACACACACACGCGGGGGGGGGGGGGGGGGGGGNNGGGGGGGGGGGACACAGAGAGAGAGAGACACCTATGCACATTGATATTACTCCAACGCGGCAGTCTTTGCCACGACGTTTCATCTCATGCAAAAGGGTGGCAGCACAGCGGGCACCTGCATCAGACAAATCAAAGTTAGAAAATATGCTTCGACGGACCATAAAGATGCTTAGAATATGTTAATCCTCCGTGTTGCCATCTGACGACTACATATGAAACAAAATAATATATAAGGTAAACAGTCGACGTGATTTTCATTGTTTTTCCACATAATAACGTGGAAGCTATGTGCAACAAAAACAATAAAATCCAACATGAAATTGTTCTACGTTATTTTTGGGAACTAATAGGCTCAGAAATAGTAAAACTCAAGAACGTAGCAAGAGCCCCCACCAGGTTTCAAATGATTCCAAAGAAGTTAAAGCTACAAAGGAATGAATTTTGATGATAACAGGGGTTCAACATCCAATACAGTGAAAATCCAGTTATACAACAGTCAACAGACAGAGGTAAAATGTTATAACCATCAAACAAAATGATGCAACTTGAAATAAAAGAATAACAAACCGTGCGTGCATCTTGCATTATATAGGAAAGCCAAATTGGCAACAGAAGTAAATAAGGTGCCATTGGATGCATATAATAAAGTGTATATAAGAGAAACATTCTTCACCTAAAAGAAAATTATGCTTTGAATTCATCAGTAATCCAAGTAACCAATATCACAACGTTGCAGAAATAAGAACTTATTTATTATTCATGTCAATACAGATTTACCTGTTGCACCCAAGGGATGGCCAATGGCAAGCGCACCTCCATTAACATTGATTTTTTCTGGATCAAGCTCCAGCTTTTTACGACAATATACAAATTGGGACGCAAAAGCCTGCACAAGTTCATGTTTTTCTCAGTCAATCAACTTCCAGAACTAACAAACAGATATCAACTTAAAATAATTGTATACCTCATTTATCTCAAAAAGATCAATATCATCAAGCTCAAGACCAGAAGCCTTGGCTGCAGCTGGAATACCCATGATAGCTGGATCCACACCAACAGCAGCAAAGGTCCTGCATAGCCAACAAACAGGTGAAGGGTATGAAGTGGAGTTTGATTAAGCCAGGAAATAGTCCATCCTTGCTCACCAAAGAGAATATATACATGTACACGTGTGAGTAAATCTTGAGGTTCTTACCTGAATACACCAAGAATGGGTGGCCCTTTTTGCATTGCATCACTTCTCTTCATTAGGACAACGGCACCAGCACCATCACTGACTTGGCTAGAATTACCTACAAAGAAAGCACCAAAGATTAAGTGAGATGAAAATAATGACCAATCCATTTTTCATTAAAGAAAATGAAATCAAATATGATGAGTTAATTTAATACCTGCAGTGGTGCTCTCATCTTTCTTAAATACAGGCTTGAGCTTCCCCAGATCCGATAATGTTGTGTTAGGGCGAATTCCATCATCAACAGAGGTTGTAACAGGTTTCTCATCACCCGTTTTTGGATCAACAATCTATTTTGATTACGTAAATATTAGCAACCAATAACAGAGATGCAGTAGTTCAAGAAAGTATCAGTATAAGATCATACAAAAACTACAAAGACTGTAAACACATCTTCAGTATCTTAGTGGCAACAGGGATGATTTCATCTTTAAATTTACCAAAAGCAGTAGCAGTGGCAGCCTTCCTATGATACTCAACCTAAGTACATACCATAAGAAATCAGGTGTGACATTAACCATTAGAGAACAACAAACATGGAGATTTGTTCAACTTACTGCAGCCTGATCCTGTTCCTGCCTTGATACACCAAAACGATGGGCAACATTTTCTGACGTTACACCCATCGGAAGAAGGCAATTTTGAGCTTGTGCAAAGGTCTTGGTCTGTCATAGTAGTAATGAAAATTCAGAATCTTATAGTGGAATCGAGCAATAAGAAAAATGCCAGGGAAGAGAGAGAGAGAGAGTACTTTAGGATTGACTGATCCTTCCCATGCCATGGACTCCAACCCAGCCTCAATGCCTAAGACGAATAAGGGAAATGAAAAAACATGAGGTTTGCTTACAAATGAAACCATAGTAAGACTTCCTTGTTTGTGCAGACTTACCAATATCATAAAATCCAGTTCTTATAGCTGCAGCTACATCCGCAACAGCCTGCAACCCAGATGAGCATCGCCGATTGACAGTTCTTACAGGCACAGTTTCTGAGCGACAAAATGTTCACATTAGTACTGAAAACCAGCATAGAATCCTGCCATCCTACATTCAGTAGCTCTTTGAGACCCTGGCGCCAATACAGTATCCACAACAACGTCCCCAACTTCGCTTGGGTTCAGATTGGTCCTCTCTATCAATGCCTAGAGAAAAACTCGTCCATGAGCAGATGTTGTGAGTAGAGATGGAACAAGATGCTTTCATTAACCAACGATTACAAGGAAATATGGAACGATTACAACGTAATTGCAACAGAAACGATTACAGCAAAATTTATTTGATCTAATCGACAAATAAAACGGAAAATATTATGTAGATCGAGAATTGCTCGAAAGCAATGTCCTAAAGACAATAATCGTCCTCCACAGGATGCTTGGAGACTACGACGAATCGTTTCTGCAGGATACAACGATCTAAGCCAGAGTACAGCAACCGATTACTCTGACCCTCACAGAACTCCTTTGTATTTCTCTCAATATGCAGGATGCTTTGTCAAGTATTATTGTATTCGTCTATTTCCTCCTAAACGAAGTAAATCATGCCCTATTCTATAAATAACGCTTAAAGCTCGGAGAGCAAGCCAAACGTGTAGATAAACTAGAATCAGATTTATGATGATATTGTGGGATAATGGAGATATTTTAATTATCTTCTGCAAATAATTACAGATTCTGTTTGGAGATATTTACTTCCTCTCCAAATAAATCAAAGAAAATTTATCCAAAAATAAATCTTTTGACCGAACCGAGCCGGCGGTGCACGCGTGTGAAGGGAGGATCATGTGCCATCTAGGTTCTCTCTTCCCCACAAAATGCGGGGTGCCCCTTGGGGTTGCATGAATGTTGAGTTTATAAACCCAACATTCTATCCTTGAATTTTCAATGTGGGACAAATTCCCACTCTATTTCACATCACACATTTTCATTCCATTTTTAGTCTTTCTTTGATTTTTCTTCTCTTCTTCTTTTCTCTCCAACAGCAGAAACATAGAAAGCAGCCCAGAAAAGAAAAGAAAGTAAATAACAAGCGTTTTCTTTTGACAGTTTCAGTCTCATTTCAAAATCCAGTCAAGTTAAAACCAATGCACAATGATATAGTAACAAACCCTTAAAACAGGAGCGAGCAGATCATCAGGATAAGTATCCTTGAAGCTACCACGTTTCGCTTTGCAAATCGCAGTCCTATATGCTCTGTGAAGTATGGACGCACAATATGACTTGCAGGAAAAAAGGACGAGTTATGTATATTTTAAATTTACAACTCAGAAAAGAAAAATTTAAACTTAGCTTGAAATAACTCATGCAACAGTCACTACATTATCCCCGAAAACAGATGTTCCTTGATATGAGGCTCTATCCCCAGCTGCACATGCTGATGCCTGGTTTAATAAAAAGACGCTCAATTTGAATTCCTACATCTAATTTAATCATACATGAAGCTGAAAGGTCAAGCAGTGAAAGTGACTAGTCACTAAAAGATATTTAGAATAAGTGCTGATCAACGCCGATTTCTATGTCGCATGAAGAAGAACGTCTGATTATTTCAATATTGTAAATAAAGCCTACGAAACACAAAAGAGGAATCATTCATATTCCCTCGGAGGGAAAAACCAAAGTTTACAAACTTCTATCGTAATCGTTTACTAGCTGAGATCAGTTTCATTTTAATCAATTCCCACCTCCAAAAACAAGATACACAAGATACAGTGCGAGGATGGCAGCTCAAAATTAAAATTTAAAAACCGAGCATAACCAGCAGCGGAAATCATGAGAAATAGAAGTGGAAATGAGCTCACAGAAAGCAAAGATTCTGCCTGTTGATCGCCTTCTCCATCTCTCTCTCTCTCGCTCGATTAGTCTTCTGAATATCAGAATTTACAGACAAGACCGACATAAAATTCGGATGCTATGAGGGGTTCCGTTAGTTTGGTTTGTTTCGGATTGAACAGTGACGATGGCGATTTTTTTTGGAAACTTGACGATGACGATTAGTATGACTACAAGGTCAGCTTCTGTTAATCCATTTGACTTGGTCGTAATTCAATTTCCAATTCCCACTCTCGTTCTGGCGCGTACGCTATTTACTTCAATTTTGTGAGTCGTGTATATAGATCCCATGCCAAATGGGTATCGATTCGTACCAGGGCTTTCCACATGACAGTTTAGATGATACTCTTAAGATAAAATTTTTATCGAAATAAATTATATTTTATCAGTAAAAATTTTAAGACATGTTAATCATATCAAAAATTAAATAATTGATAAAATGAAAACGTACCTGAATCTATGCTAATATATATGAATTTAGAATCGAACAGTTGATCTTCTAGATCTACACGATTCTCTATAAAAAAAATCACTTTTGATTAAGCCTCTCTGTTTTATCTAACGATGAGATATTATGGAGAATAGAATGGTTACCCTTAATCGTGTGACATGAGGACAATAACCACTTATATATAACATATATGTTATTTTTTATTTTAGCCTATAATAAAAATAGAAATTACTCTAAAATCTTTACACATCAAAATGTCAACAACTTATCAGATATATTAAAACTCAAACTGCTAAAACCTTAGCTAATCACTTTTAATTGGGTTTAACCTTATATGACAGTCTGTAACACATAATTATTCACGTATAAGTCTAACGTTGGATTAAGGATCCAACAATCTCCCACTTGCACTATATAGGTAACCTTATAGCCCGATGTATATTTCATACTATCTCGGCATCCATCAAAATCAGAGTCAGTATATCCAACGATCTCAATATGATCCAACCTATGATACATGAGCATGTAGTCTTTTGTTCTCGGTAAGTATCGCAAGAGACCCGTTTAGCTGATTTCCAATGGTCAATGCCTAGATTGCTTAAATATTTACTCAACATCCCAAGTCACATATGCAATAATCGGATGTGTACAAACTTGAGCATATATCAGACTCCCTACTATTAAGGAATAGAGAATCTTCTGCATTTCATTTTCCTCAAAATCATTCTTAGGGCATTGGTTGAGACTAAATATATATCCCTTAGTCACATGGGTATCACTTGGTCTATAGTCTTGCATTCCATATTTTTGAAAACCTTTTCAATATAGCTTTTTTGTGATAATCCAAGAATACCCCAGAATGATATTGGTGTATTTGGATCCCTAATACAAAAAAGACATCACCAAGGACTTTCATCTAACAGTTTCTTGAATGAGAGATTCTCCGATATTGTCTTGATATGCTGTGTCATGAGCAAGGTCAGGAACACAGTCCTGATCAATGTTAATAACACATATGAGAATATCAACATATTCCTTCTGAAAGATAAAATCTTTAACCGTATCTCCCCTAAAAAACTTGGCACTCTCAAAGAACTGGGCATTTCCCGTCTCAAAAATCAACCTAGTCGTGGGATCGTAAAACTTGTATCCCCCGGATCTTTAGAGCATCCAACAAGATAGCAACTCACCATCCTTAGGTCTGATCTTTAGATCATCCAATAAAATAGCAACTCACCGTCCTTAGGTCCGGTTTCTTTTCATTAGGCCTATAAGACCTTGCCTCAGCTGGACATCCCATACAAGCAAATACTTTAGACTAGGTTTCTTACCGGTTTAAAGCTTATATGGGGTTTTTGCAGTCACTTTAGCTGAAACTCTGTTAAGGATATACGCTGCAGCCTCAAATGCTTACCACCACAGTGATTCTGGTAAGGTATAATGACTAATCATACTCCTCACTGTGTCATTAAGCATTCTGTTTCGTCTTTCAACAACATCATTCATAGTAGGCGAACCTGGCATAGTATAATGTGGGACGATACCGCATTTCTATAGAAATTTAGCAAACTCTCCTGTGTTGGGATTGGTTGATTTTAAAATTAATTAAAAATAAGTTTGAACCATGAATGGTTCGTAGGCAAAATATCAAAAAAATTCCCAATTAACTTATTTAATCAAATTAAATAACTTAAAACTAAACAACGTGCGATTATGCATATACGGTATTAAACGAGAAGATAATGTTAGAAACAATTTTTCACATATACTTTGTATCGGAGAATTTCTGAACTGGCGGAATTCCTTCGAGCATTCTTCGTGTTCTTCAAGCTTCGGAATTCAAATTACGCACTTCAACTCCAAGAATGATTTGTGAATTTCGTCCACCAACAACCACTCACTAATTTCAGAAATATAACTCACGAGATTTTTGTGTAATAATTTGAGTGTGGGCTCTCAAAAAAATTGAAGAAGAAAAATAAAAAAATTTCTCCTTCAATATAATTTTCGGCGGTAGCAGGGAGGGAGGAGAAAACTTTTTTTTTCTCATTTTATTTTTTTAACAAGCAACTGTATCTTATCCAAGATCTATCTGCAATTAGATTGCTATTAGACATTGATAAAATATAATTTTAATATTTACAAATATACCCATATATTTTTAAATTTCTGAAAATTCATCCTATATATTCATAATTACCAAAAATTACAATATTATCTAGAGTTTGAGTTGTATCGAGATTCAATTAATTAGTTAATAATTTTTTTATTTGCTAATTATCTAATAATTAGAAAATAATAAACTAATTAATTTTAATACATATAATCACACTTAACTAATTAAATTACATCACCCATCACATATAGGTGTATGGAATATGCATTGGCACCAAAACACATTTTGATCCAATTTACTTCCTTTTTCTATTCCTGTTCATATGAGCTATTTCTGAAACTGAATGGACTCACATGAACAAAACTAAGGATTCAAATACCCGGTGAATTTATCTCCAAAAATTCTTGACCTATTTAATCTTGACATCGTACGACTCCACTATAAGCTCGATGCCATATCAACTCTTGATTCATGCGTGCTACATTTTCTGTTGGTGTAAATAAATATTTTTATTTTACGGTCCACATAATATTTTAACATAATACCCATCGTGAATATCAGTAACAAGAGTAAAATATAAAATTATCATTTTACTCTTCTTGTTAATATTTCCTTAACTCTTTATTGACTGCGAATAAGAAAGACATAATAGTGAATTATATTGTACAATTCACAAGTCTTAATCAATGACTCAATTCATTGAATACTTGACCAGGTTAATTTATTCACACACTCATCAATAAAACATAAGATGATATTGTTGCTTTCGCAATCGAACAATGGATTTTCATATATGTGAATCATGTAACTCCAACTTAATTGAATTACAATCCTAACAGCCAATGTACTGCCCGCCAATTCAAACTCACTCATTTGTCCTATCAAAGATTACAACTAACTAAGTCAAGCTACGTATTCACCTCAGGATTAAGGTAATTATGAAAATATCCATAAGGTGTAATAATTAGATTTAGAGCTTGGTAAATGATTTTGGGCTCTAAACTAATTTGTTACAGGTCTATTCAACATATTCATAACATGTCTAGGTTAACCGTTTGAGTTTTCACACCCATGCTCCAAGACTGAAATCCATTGGTTCAACCTAACAGTCGTAATCGTATTTGATTGCCCAATCGATCCTAAGACTGCAAATATCGTTATAAACTTTCTTAGAAGAGTTCGTCTGGAGACGGCTCTATCTTCACTCTTCGTTCGTTGATGAAAGTTCTAGGACTTGAGTATGGACGTCCACCTCCATGACCGTGACTTTTCATGGATGAGATATGTGTAGCCATATCTAGAAAAATCATTTATGGACGTTATAAAGTATTGTTGACCATTCCAAGCAACCGAAGGAAATGACCCACAAGTATCCATATGTATAAGTTCTAAGACGTTCTGAGTTTTGTTGGCTTCAAATCTCCTTTTATTGCTTTGTTTACCCTTTATACAATTAACATAAACATTGAAGTCTATGAAATTTAAGGGATTAAGAATTTTGTCTGACAGAAGTCTCGCTATTCTCTATGTGAAGATATGACATAATTTCCTCTGCCATAACGTAGCCGAATTCTCACCGTTTAATTTTCTTTTAGTACCTCTTGTACTTACTAACAAAGATTCCTTAATTGAATTAGTTGTATCAAGTAAATAAAGATTATCGTAACCTGATAAAACCCAGAGCCAACCAGATTTGAATCACGAAACAAACCAAATTTTCCGTTTCTAAAAGAAAAGACATAACCAGCTTTGTCCAAAATAGAAATAGAAATCATTCATCTAAAAGATGGTACAATACAAGTTTCATCAGATCTAAGTAAAATCCAGTCTTTAACAATAATCTAAATTTTCATATTGCTGTAACTTCAATTACCCATGTAGATGTATCTTTCAACATCACTTGCCTTTCAGCAAGTCAAGCACCACTGTATAAACACACTGGTGTGAGTTCTTGCACCAAAATCTATCCACCACGTGTGTCTAGAAACCTAATTTAAATTAATCTTAGAACAAACTAAATTAAGAAGCACACCTTTCTTAGCACGCCAAGCGTGATAATTGATGCATTGCTTCTTCTTATGCTCTTCAGTTCCATAGAAGCAACAACTAGTACCTTCCAAGCCAATCGGTTTCTTTTGTTATTTCTTGTGTGGTGGTGTATATGCAACTTCCTTATACTTCTTCCTTTTCTTTCCCTTGCCTTTACCCTGGCCAGGTAAGCATTCTCTATCTTATTTTCCTCTTCATGAACACAGTGTGATATGAGCTCATTCAGAGATCATGTCTCTTTCTGAAAGTTTTAGCTCACCTCAAACTGGCCGAACTGTGCTGGAAGGGATATCAGAACCAAATGCACAAGTAAGTCCTCAGAGAGTTTAAGCCTAAGTGTTTTCAACCTTGAAACAATATGAGATATTTCCATGATGTATTCCTTGATATTGCATTTACCCTTATATCTCATTGAAATTAGATCTGTCAAGAGAGTACCAATTTCTGCCTTTTCGTTCTTGACAAACCTTTTTTTAATATCCACAAAAAAATCCTTACCCATAGTAATCTTTTCAGATATAGTGCCCCTGATTGCTTCTGGATTGACTTTCTTCATAATCATCAAACACATGTGATTTGATTTCTCACACGTTTCCATATTCGTCTTTTCATCAGATGTACTCTTATCCATAAGAGATGAAGGAGAATCACTCATTAATGCAAGTTTGAGATCCATAACTCCAAGAACTATCAAGCGGTTCTTTTCTATGAATTGAAATTTGAGCCATTTAATACTTTATTTACTTGATGCTAGCAGTAATATCAGCTTGAGTAATAACTTAATAAAGAACAATTAATCAACCTACAAGCTCACATAAGTCCAAGAAAATAACAAATTCAAACAAAAGTAAATTCCATCTCAAGACATCGGGCGCTCCTTTAATAATTTAACTTTGGCCAAAATATTAACTTGTAAGTGATGTCTTGGTGTAGTAATTAAACACTGATGACAAGAACATATCGAATAAGAAACATTCCTCTGGGTCGATTTGTTGCTCAAATGTAAAATCGATATAGCAAACACAAATTTATTACTACAGAAGCACTGTAATTCTGTCAAATATTTACTTTCCTTTGGGCCGATTAACATTCACATAAGTTACATGCAAATAACCGTTTATATTTTAAGACAAAATTAATTTCTACAAGAGATGTCACTTTGACGACATGTTGATTCAATTAATTCATATCAAAATATATAAAAACATAACAATGTTCGAATCTAAAATTGTACCATAAGTAATCCTTAAATTAGTTGATAAATAATTAATTTTACGATCCTTAAAATTAATTTAATTAATGATCCATAAAATTCATCCTAAATCAATTTAATTAAACAATCCTTCAAAAACATTTATTGAAAAAAAAATTAATTTCACGATTCGAGAAAATGAATCTAAAATTAGTTTAATCAAATGATCCTTAGAATTAATTAATTTAAAATTTAAAAAGAATTAAAAAAAGATTGTGCGGGTAAAAGCCCACAACTTTGATGTGTGGGCTGCAACCCACACTTAACCTTTATTGTTATGGGCTATTGCCCACAGCCCTTGCCTTAGGGCTGTGGGGAGAAGCCCACATCCTTTTTTTTATTTTAACTGTTGCGGATAGATAATCTTTAATTCCTTGACTTTTGAGGAGGTATAAGATACCTTTTCAGGGGAGTAATCCTATTTCACCAAGAATAAGATTACTCCTCGAATACTTTAAAACAAACATAAGTATCTAAAAGATTCTCACCTATTTCATATTCCTACCCCAATATGCCCTACACCAAATGACTCCTAAGGGTCTGTTTGGTATAAGGTTATAGTAGGCAATATGCCTGGAAAGTTGAGGAAAGTAAGAGATTATTTTGTATATTTTAATAATTTTAGAGGGTTTAAATATTGTTGGAATGCCAAGATACCCTCATTAGAGGGTATCTTAATACCCCTCTGAATCGAGCGGTGACCACATTCGAGGGTATCTTAATACCCCTTTGAATCGAGTGGTAACCACATTCCCTATATTCCTGGCTTTTATTTTTCTTGATATTTCCTAAATTATCCTTCTCCTTCACTCACATTTTACTACTAGCCAAGCCATATCATCATTTTCAGATAGGCGAAGGGGAAGAACAACGTACATCGGGGTCTTGTTCTTCGTCTGGGAAGGTGATCATTCAAGAGGAATCTGAGATCCAACTATTTCAGAAGCTTTGATAGAAGTTTTGATAGGAATTGAAGGCGATTTGATAATCTGTGTAAATATTTTCCTATTTGAGAAGAATGCTCTGTTATAAACAAGGAGATGTAAGCTTGAGAGCTAGTGAAGCCTAAAGAAAGGAGATAAGATGTGAATTCTCAAACCAAGCTTTAGGAGCTTGCTTCAAGCCATACAAAGATTTGTGCAGTTTACAAACAAAGTTAGGATGTCTTTTATTAATGAAACCGGGGGCTGATATATAAACCTCTTCACTAAGATTGCCATGTAAAAAGGCATTTTGAACATCTAATTGTCTTAACTTCTAGCCAAAACTAGCAGCTAAAGAGAGTAAAATAAGAATAGTAGGTTTCTTGACTACTGGACTGAATGTTTCACTATAGTCTAGCCCCTCTTATTGATATACCCCTTAGAAACTAACCTAGGTTTATATCTTGAAATAGTCCCATTAGGATTGTATTTGATTCTATAACCCACTTACATCCCACTAGATTCTTATTAGGAGGTAAAGGCACAAGACTCCAAGTAAGTCGTGATGTAAGGGCCTGAAATTCAAAATTTATGGTATCTTTCCATTCTGGAATTTTGACAGGAGTGGAGAAAGAGCTAGGTTTAGTATGAGGAGAGGGAATGAATGAACCAAAAGCAAGGTAGGCCTTTCCCTTAGATATTTCAGATTTAGATCTTGTTTTCATAGGCCGGATATTATGTTGCGGGCTATGTCCTCAAAATATGTGTGTTGATATTTTGATATGAAGTTTAAAGAGGATTACATTTTTCTTATAATTGTTCTTTTAAATTATTGTTGAATAATTTATATGGATATCTGAAAATTCCATAGTCATTAATAAGACTATGATATTGTATTAGTACGAGAAAATTAAGATCATAGATAATGAATAAAATTGTCAGCAACGTATTAAAGTATGAAATCTTTATGTGAATAGACATATTTGTGAATATACTTTATATAATAAGATTATATATGACTGGACCAACATATTAAAGTACGGTTCACTAAGCATTATAAATGCGTGTGATCTAGATCCGGATCATTGACGTGGATAGACATATTTGTGAATGTACTTTATATAATAAGATTATATATGACTGGACCAATGTGAATTAATATCTTTATTAATGTGCCGTTTATCATAAGGATTTAATGCACATCAATTCGATGATCATATGTAGATCAGTCTGAATCCTGAGTAGTCATGAACTCTTATGTATGTCTACTGAATCTTTTGATTCACTCGTTAAGGTATGTTTGTTAATCAGGCTAGTGACCTTTATTTTGAAGATTTTGTGATGTGGATGGCTGGGGACATGATCTTATAAGACTTAGAATCTAAGCTTTCCTAACAGATCGTATATTGATTCATTTAATTATTAATTCTGAAACTGAATGGTTATTGAGCTTTATAACAAAATTATAAATTAGTCATTCACTAGTGGATTAATAGTACTTAAGGATCAAGAGGTAAATTATCAGGGTAAAATGGTAATATTGATCAGTTCTAATTTACGAACCAATAATTGAAGGACAAGACTATATGAAATGATTATGTCAGTGGACTACATGAGAGTACTTCATTCTATAATCTTTAAGAGTGCAATTCCATATTTATAGTGGAGTAATAATGAAATTAATAAATAAGATTATTTAATTAAAGAGTTTAATTAATAATCTGATTTATTGAAGCTTAGGATTATAGGTCCATTGTTCCCAAGTCACATTTATACTACACTGTTAAGGGTATGAATATTTCACGACATGAGAAAATGACTGACTTGCAAAACGAATTTTTATTCTGGTACAAGTACATAATTGTGAGATAATTATGTGAGATTAATTAATTAAAAATTAATTAATTGAATTATTTATANTATATATATATATATATATATAATTATCAATTTTTTTATGTCTCGATAAGTGAGACAGAATATCTAATTTATGAAATTAGATAATCAAATTATTATTAGATAATAATTTAAATCAACTAAATCTGTTATTTGTGAAATAACAGATAAGTTAGTTGATAGAGATAATCTGATATGTTAATTTTGAATTAACTTATATCTAACTAATTATCTGATTAAAATAAATATTTAATTCATAGTAATTGTCACGTGTCAATCACTCGTAGGGTATCAAAAATTGACATGGATCTATTGTGTGCCGGCTCATGGCACACTGCAGTGCCATGTGGGACTACAGAAGTGCACAATTACAGTGATAAGATCATCAGTTCGTCAATGAAGAGTAAATTGAGAACACAATTGTTGTCACTGTGGTGAAACGTTAATCAAATCTCTAAAACAATAATCATCACTTTATTTTAGAGAATTGTTTCACTAATATCATTCTCAGTAAATCTCTAGATCTCATGTGTTGAGAATATCTAGAGAAAAAAAGTGTCTGGTAATATTGTACGTGCCCACACACGTCCTAGTATGTTGAGAATTGACTTGGAAGATTTTGGTGTGGATCTCGGAGTCTACTGATCATTAGAACGATTTTGTGGGAACGAAGGATCGATCGATTTTTGCAAGGACACTTGATATAGACTACAAAATGTATATGATTTTCTAACATTGTATGTTGTAGATTTAATTTATAAATATATAATGGATCCTGACTGATTGAAAAAGAGTTTTCAATAAAATTTTTTATTAGGTTATCATGTCGTTACACAAGTTTTATTTTATTAAATATTCATTTTTATTAAAAGATTATTTTTTAAAAGGCCACGATCCTCCACGCTTCCGCCGCGCACGCGCCGCGACGACCAGCAAGTTGTATCAGAGCGGTCTTTATATTTATACATTAAATGTTGTGTGGGTTTTCTTGCAATATTCATATAATATGAGATATATATGATGATGGATGATTATATTTTTTGAATGTATGGAAAATAATGGATCGTTAATTGTATGGTGATTATTGTGTTATGCTTTGTTTTAATTTTTCCTAGATCTTGTGTAAGCCGAATCGAGGCGTAGGAATTTTTGTAATTTTATTTTAAATATTATTGTAATTATTCTGAATGCGAGAAGACGAATAACGCACGAGATGAACGACATAAATTTACTGTTCACGCGGAAACACTATTAATCCTCGAAAACATTGTTCATCCACAAAAACACTGTTCACGCCTGAAAATTACTATTCCTGCAAAGGTGAACAATGTCGACGGTGAACAGTGGCTATCTGGCTTGGCAGGCGACTGCCGGCGGTGAGACGGGCAATGGTGGTGATGGGCGACGATCAGAGAATTCTATCATCGGTGACAACTATTGTCACGTTTTAGGAAAGTTTCCAACAAACCATGCAACTAGCTCTATCACCTAAGTGTTTCATTAAAACCCAAATTTTTTTAATTTTCCATTTAAATTTTGATATTATTGTAATTTTAAAATTAATTATTAATATTTGATTTTATGAAAATTAAAAATTAATAGATTGATTGGGTTTGACCCAAGTTTGATCAAATCAAATAAAGTGTTTATTTGATTAAGTCAAAGTCAACTATATTAAAAGGGATAATTATAAAAAATATTTTAATTAATAAAAATAGTTTTTCTAATTAAAAAAGATTTTGTTTAGAGCTTGAAGATTATGAAGTTGAACATCAGGAAGAGAATGCAATATTTGAGAAATATGTATTCTTAAAGTCCGCTTGTATGTTTGTTTCTTTAATTCAAGGGTTGTAATTTAGAAATACGCAATAGTCACTCGGTCCATTATTATTTCATTTAATTGTTAAATAATTGTTTAATTGTTATATTTGATAACATGTTCATACATTAGTTGATCACATACCATACATGAAAATCCCACACAGTTTTATTTAATCATGCATCTAATCTGTAGAAACATGATTTATTAGGATTGTCATAATATGTTTAGTTGTATTATTTTATAAAATCAATTGCATGCAAATTACTAGGTTTTAACTAGTTAAACTTAGTAATCACACCACACTAGAGGTAATAGTAACCTTTAGGTTCACCGACTTTAGAAAAAGAGTTTTATTAAAGTTTGATAAATATAATTAATTAGTTAATCTAAGTTCACCTAATTATGACTTAGGCTCTTCAGAAAATTAAATGAACTTAGACTAATGAGATTGGATTAACTGATGATTAAATGTTCATAGAATTATTATTTTAACTAGTAATTAATGTGGAATTAATTGATTAGTTAAAATAGAAACACATTATCCAAAAATAGTGAGTGGGAGAAGATTGACATGTCAATGTACCTATGGTCTCCATCATTAGTACAACACTGTGAGGTGCAGTGAGGGCGTCGAGATTGCTTTGTTTTCATCACCCTAAGGAAGGTTTCGAACTGTACCAATACCAAGGTTGGACTTCTTAAAAAGATATGAGAAAGTGATGTAGTTTAGTTTTGACCGACCCTAAGCCGGCATATTCTAAATAAAGTCATAAAATTTGAAATGATGAGTTACACTCACAAAGTCACAATTAAGCTTTCATGTGGATAGTTGTGACTTGACCAAATAAGCGATACCTTATTGATAAAAGAGAAAATATGAGATATTTTAAGTTTTAATTAATAAAGATGAGAATGTCTCATAGACAATCTGAGGTTAATCTGACCGACCCTAAGGCGATACATTAATCGTTGGGTTGTTTTATCGTGATTAGTAAATACTAAATTTATGTGTTCATTATGATTGCATTCATGCATCACATTTACTTTTCGAATTCTAGATATTTATTAATTATATTGAATCATGTATGTTTTAAATTTTAATTATCAATATAATGCCTACCATGGACAACCCTATTACTGCTTTACTTACTCTTAATAAATTGAATGGTGATAATTTCGTATGTTGGAAATTCAATATGAACTTAATACTTATTTGTGAGGACCATAAGTTCGTTTTTACTGAGAAATGTTCAGAGGAGCCCGCTGCTAACGCCCCTAAGAATGTTATGCACAAATATGATGCTTGGATCATATCAAACAACAAGGCGAAGTGCTACATACTTGTGAGCATGAATGATATTCTGAAAACCAAGCATGAAAGCCTGGAGACTGCATATGAGAACCAAACATGAAAGCATGGAGACTGCATATGAGATTGGAAATCTTCACAAGCAATGTTAGGGCAGCGGGCCGATCAAAGTCATCATGAGGCCACTAGGAGCTATATGACAACTAAGATGAGGAAGGATACTTCTATTCAAGAACATGTTTTGAACATGATCAACATAATGCACGAGGCAGAAGTACATGGGGTGATCATTGATGAACAGACTCACGTTAGCATCATAACAAAGTTGCTCACACCAATTTTTTCTGCGTTCACGACCAATTATGTTATGAACAAGTTTCAATTCAACATGATCCAATTGTTGAATGAATAGCATACTTTTGAGTCAGTCAACCTTAGTATGACCAAAGAGGGTGAGGCAAATGTTGTCAAGCAAAAACCTTCTTCCAATATTGTTAAGAATAAGAAAAGGAAGAAGAACAATGGTAAGGATAAGAGTAAGAACAAAGAGTAAAGAATGCCAAGATATTTTCGAAAGCCAAGACGAACAAGAAAGACAGCAAGGCCAAAGGAAAGTGTTTCCATTGTGGGGTTGAAGGTCATTGGAAGAAAAACTATAACAAGTATCTCTCTAAACTAAAAAAGAAAGGTCAATATGATTTACTTGTACTTGAAGCATGTTTAGTGGAATATGATTTGTCATCCTCGGTACTTGATTCAGGAGCCATTAACCATGTATATTCTTCTTTGCAGATGCTTGATTTGTCAAGGCAGCTGGCTGATGGCTATGTCGTTTTGAGATTTGACAGTGGTGCACTCATGTCAGCTAAAGCATTAGAGACAATCCATTTACTTTTTTGGATATAATTACTTAGTTTTAAACGATGTTTATTATATTCTTGGTTTTTCGAGAAATTTGATTTTCTCTTTCATTTTTGCATGAACAGTTATTCAAAGTTTCTTTCATTAATAAATCATTTATTATTTCTAAGAATGGATTTGATATCTGTCATCTAAAATTATAAACGGACTGTATATGCTTAAATCGACTGAATGCGCGTTAAATAATTTTGAATTGTTTAAAGTAGCAAAACCTAAAAATAACAAAAGACAAAGAGTTTCTCATGATGATAATACATATTTATGGCATCTTAGATTGAGATATATTAATCTAGGTAGGTTAAACAGGTTAACAAAGGATGGTGCTTTGGGGAAGCTAAAAGTTGGAACTCTTCTTGTTTGTGAATCTTATTTAGAGGGTAAAATGACCAAGAAACATTTCAAAGTGCCAAAGATCCAAGGAACCACTTGAGTTAGTACATAGTGATGTCTGTGGACTGATCAATGTACAAGCTAGATGTGGGTATGAGTATTTTGCCACTTTCATTGATGACTACTCAAGATATGGTTATAGTTACCTAGTGCATCGAAAGTTTGAAACTTTTGAAAAGTTTAAAGATTTCAAGGCTGAAGCTGAAAAACAATTAGGTAAATCATTGAAAACCTTTCGATCCGATCGATGTGGTGGATACTTGGATTTAGAATTTAAGGATTATTTACTGGAGTGTGGAATCCTATCCCAACTTGCAACACCTAGAACACCACAACAGAATGATGTTGTAGAGAGGAGAAACCAAACCTTATTGGATATGGTTAGGTCGATGTTAAGCTACTCATCATTGTCACTTACATTTTGGAGATATGCACTACACACGAAAACTTACATTTTGAATGTAGTGCCCTCTAAATCTGTAAACAAAACGCCTTTAGAGTTATGGAATGACTCCAAACCTAGTTTACGTCATTTCTGTATATGGGTGCATCCAACTCACGTTCTTAGACCCAAGACCAAAAAGTTAGACTCAAGGTCTGAGATATGCATACTCGTTGGCAATTCTCTAGAGACTAAAGATGAGTACTTTTATAATCACATTGATCAAAAGGTGTTTGTGTCAACAAATACAACCTTTCTTGAGCATGACTATATGTAAAACTATAAACCTCGTAGCAAAGTAGTTTCGAGGAATTAGTGACTGATAAAATCAGACCACCTCCAATTTCTACTAATAAATGACAAACCAGAGAAACCACAGTTCCTGCAAAGGAAACCCTGATGCAACGTTGCAGTGGGAGGGTTGTGAGACAACCAGTTCGCTATGAACTAGAGACATATGTTCTAGTGTCAGACATTAATAATGACGATCAATCATCTTATGAAAAAGTAATAGATGATCCTAAAAAGGAGAAATGGCAAGCCATGAACTAGGAAAGTGAATCTAATGTATTCCAATTCCGTTTGGGAACTTGTAGATCCACCTAAAGATGTCAGGCTCATTGGATGTAAATGGATCTTCAAGAAGGAAAGAGGTGTAGATGGGAAAGTAGAGACTTTTAAGGTACGGTTAGTAGCCAATGGCTATACACAAAGGGAGGGAGTCAATTATGAAAAGAACGTGAAGTTCTTCAAGGGAAAAAGGTTCTTCCCTAGTTCTAATGGAAGTACGAATTGTATTGTATTCAGCAGAGACCATTGATGGAAAAAATTAACATGTCCTTGTCTTCAACATTGAAGAGTGAATGACTATTGGAGAGTTAGAATAAGACTCTAAACAACTTCACTTTGTCGATGTTTGTCTAAACATTCGTAATTTCACTATCTTTGAACCAGAACAACGACGGTTTGGGGATCACTTCTGAACCGCCATTGGGCTAGAATGTGCTCTTTGTCATTGGGCTTTACAATTAGGCTTCAATTGGCTGGCATATTGATAGACTACCACACGTGATGTAATGAGAGGTGGGGTGTGCACAGCTGTTTGCTGTTCGGTTCTTTTAGCAAAAAATCAAATAGTAACAATGTCTAAATTAGATATTGAGAGACATATATTTTATAATTCATGATTTTTTTGACGTTGTTATGTGCGGTGATAACACAGTGATTGGAGTAGTTGAGTCAGTTTTTAATTAAAAAATTAATCGATTAATTAATTAGTAAATTAATTTAATTAACTAAAATAATACTAATTTATTTATTTACTTACGGGCAAGAAAAATGAAAATAGATGGAGTAGGGAGGATTTGTAATGGAAAATGTCTGGTGGGCGAGGGGAGGGGGCCTGAGTTTGGGCATTGGGGTAGGAAGAGTGGGACTGGGCATGGGTGGAGCAGGGAGAGGGGTGGCTGGGCCGAATCGAAAAACGTCGGTGTTTTACACAGTTGAACCAAATTGAACCGTATACCGTTATAATATATCTTTTCTTTTCTGCTACCGTTATAATAACTGTATACCGTCATAGTATATCTTTTCTTTAATATTAGCCTCAATAATTGTAGGATCCTAATGAGCCTTTATCTAGTCTTTCACAAATCGATCTCTATTGGTACATTCCGTCAATTAACAAACATCTCGTTGAAGACGTTGCATTACCCCACATGCTAGGGCTCTGAATTTTTATTTTCTATATTATTCATGTGTCTTCAGATAACGTTCATTCTATTCATTTTTTTATATGTATTTAAAGCAAAAAAAATTAAATTTTTAGAAATGACTAAGAAGAGAAAAAATAAAATTAAGACCCTAAATTATTGTTGACAAAATTTTACATTTCTTTCACAGAGGAAATTTGATGTTTATGTTAAATTTGATGTCTACTAGATCATGATCTAACCTAAATATTTTGCTATGTTATAGGAATAAGTTTTAATCAAAACATCAAAATGCTAGATCATAATCTAGTAAAATATTTTTACTGCACCAACTCTAATGACGAGCAATTTGATATTTTCTCCTGTGAAAAATGAGATTTTGTTAAAAAAATTCAGTTGATCAAATTTCATTTTACAAGACTTCTTTCATTATAATTTGTTTAACATCTTAAAATATAATTTTTTCCTTAAAATTTAATAGTTTCACACGTGTGATAAGGATAATAAAGTCTTTCTCATGGTCGAGAGAAAATAAGAAATTTAAAGGAAAAAATAAGAAAAATAAGAAAAATAATTAATATAATAAAGGTCCGTCCGTCACCATTCCTTTAATGTTCTCTCATATTCTAAAAACCGCAAATAATGAAAATACAATTCACACATTCATTTATTTTATTTATTTAATAAGTAAAACGATATTAGTGTAAAAAGAGCTCATTACAATACGTTCGGTGGAATGGAATGGTTAATTTTGTGTTTCCAATATCAATATGAACAGTGCTCCATTTATCATTCACAAGAAAAGAATAGGAATTATGAAGAAAATAACTCAAGTGGTGCAATAGTAATATGCTTCATGTAGTGATTGAGTTTCCCATTTTCATCGAAATGATTTTTCATTTCGCTTTGATATTTGTAGTTTGAGTGCGAAACCTCAGGTTGAACATCTTCTTATTCACTATATTGTCGAAGAAGCACCTGAAGATTCTGAAAAAGGCGAATTTTCAATTCGAGTTGTTCTTTGCATTCTTGCAAAAGAGACATGTTTAGTCCTGTTTATGAGCGATGAGAGTCACGTTTGTGAGGGATTAGAAAACGTTCGAGGTGTGAGACGAGAAGGTGGTTGCATCTATTGATTTCGTCTGGTTGGAGAGAGGAATGGGTAGATCTAATAGCCTCAAGGTCAATGAGAAGGAACTGAGATGGATCATCTAAATTTTAGAAAAGGCAACCAAAGGAAGGAACGCGCTATGGTGGTACCTAGAAGGTCGAAACCTGAGCATGTCCTCAAAGAGCAATAAAAATGGCGCTTTCATGGCCATTGAAGCTTACTCGAAGGGAAGATACCATTCATTAGCCATTCTAGGGATGGATTCGAAGAGATGGGAATGACTTTGCTTGGAGACTGAAATCCCTTTTTCCTAAGAAAAAAGCTTTAGTGAAACCGGAGATTTCGTATGCGGACGTGGTTGTTCCAATGGCTGAGACTGCTTCAGGGAGTAGGGCTTCGAAGGTTCAAGCCCAGGTCTTCGATTTCGGGTCTAACCCATCCATGGAGATTGTGCTGAACAGATGCCTTCTTGGAAGGGTGACCTCGAGGCTTTCATCGTCTTCTCTTCAAGCTGTTGTTGAGGAAGAAACCCAAATGCGGTTTGATTAGAGTTCAACCTTGGCCAAATGAAACCCACATTTTTTAATTCTCTTCCAACCCAGGGGGGTCGAAGCTTCTAGGGTGTTTCAGGTTGGACGAAACAGAGCTGGATCTTAAGCGGCGGAACCCAGTTGATGGGTGTGCCTTGGACCCAAGACTAGAAAAACGTCTGGGGGATTAAAGCACTCGGAATTCCCCTCCACTTGTTGAATTATGAAGTTTTCATATATATTGGAGACAAATGTGGAGACCTCTTGAAGGTGGATGTAGACACGTTGAACATTAAAGAAGTCAAGTGGGCTAGGCAGTTGGTTAATGCCCAAGCTACTGAGCCGACACCTGTGCTTCTGAGCACTGTGTGTCTTCGTAAGGGGAAGATGTTCTATTCTATCCCAATTGAAGTGGAAAAGGGGTCCTCTGTTCAAGCTGTCGGTGGGAAGAATTCTGCTCTTCCAGAGAAGAAGAAGCTTGCAATTCATGTGCCTCAATAGCGTAGAGCAAGGAGAGGAGGCTAAATTCAAATTTTAAAAATCAACACAAAGGACAAAAGGCTCTGAATTCCGAAGTGGGTGCTATAGGCAATGGGTCGGCAGAAACCCAGATTGCAAAAGCTGCCGACTCCAGAGTGGGTTTGTCCAAGATCCGGGATCTTAATTCTTTTGACACCGACCCAAACGAGCTCGGGTGGTTAAATCTAACCCAAAAGGGAAAAGCCTAGTTGTAGACCGGCCCTACAAACAACCTGAAATGATTTTAATTCCTAATGACCCTTCTGGGTTCCAAGGGATTCAGACCGAGGCAGTGGGCGACTGTTGTGGGTCAATGGATAATTGGGCCTCTGGGGCAATCGGGTTTATACCGCACTCGGAGAGCTTATTTTCAGAGGAGGCCGAGAATGGTAATTCAGATTCTGTCCATGTTCAGGGGAGAATGACTTAGAGCAGTGGCAGGTGGTTCTTTCTCGGCCAAGATGGGAGTCTAGATGTCTTGACTTAGCTCCGGGTTTTGATTCTTCGAAAACATATTTGCAGTGCCCTTTGGCTATTATCCCATTTGATGCTCTAGAGGAACCAATTGATGAGATTCATGCTCTGAAAGACCAAGAGGAGATATTAGGTTGGGTTCTAAAAAAAATGAAAGTTCTATTCCTGGGGGTTCCAGTGCATGGGTTCGAGGATAGAGCTCAAGCCCTATTTGCAGATATTGAGGAGAGATGGAAACAGAGGAACCCATCCAAAAGCAAGTCGGGAACTCCTAAAAAGATGTTTCCTTGTGCTTTTTTCAATTCTGTCCTAGAACGTAAGGGGACTAAACAACCTGGAGAAAATGGCTGTAATTCGTAACATGGTTAAGGATTGGAAGCCAGATTCCTATGTTCGCAAGAAACGAAGATGGAGAGCTTCAATGATAGTTTGTTGAGGAGTGTTTGGCGTAATAGGAGAGGCCAGTGGCTGTCACTGGATTATGTTGGTAGGGCTGGAGGCATTTTATTATGCTGGGGTGGGAATAAATTCGAGTTAGTTAATGCTAAAAAGGAATCTCACTCCATTTCTGTTCTGTTAAAAAATATTGAGGACAGTTTATCGTTAGTGTGTATGGTCCTTGTAATGCTAATTTGAGAGAGGCCTTCCTTGACGAGTTAAGCTCCGTTAAAGCGTTGTGGGATTTCCCGTGGTGCGTAGGAGGAGACTTCAATCTTGCTAAACATCCTGGGGAAAGGTCGAATGGAGGGGCTTTTTCTTCAGAGATGGTTGCTTTCTCGAATTTCACAGATGCGAATGTTATTCTTAACATCCCTATGGAGGGTGAGCAATTTACTCGGTCTAACTACAAATCATGCTCTATACTCTGATCGTTTTTTGGTCTGTACAAAGTGGGACAATGTTTTTAATGATATCAAGGTGCAGTGCCTTCCTAGAGTGGTTTCAGACCATTCTCCCATTATGTTATCACACGGGTCCCATAGCTCACACAAGACTCCTTTTCGTTTTGAGAGCATGTGGCTCTAAGAAGATGGGTTCTTAGACTTTGTTCGCAGTAAATGGTGTAGCTACACCGTGCAGGGGAATGCATCTTTCATCCTTGCCTAGAAACTTAAACGCCTTAAGGCGGATCTTAAGTAATGGAAGGTGGAAATTTTTGGTAAGGTGCATGCCCGTAAGAGGGCTTGGTTGGAGGATATTCATGAGTTAGATTTGGAAGATCAGAACATAGGCCTTTCTCAGGAAAAGAAGCTTTTGAGAGAGGAGACCATTGAGAAGTTGAATAGAGTTATTTTATCCGAAGAGACTCACTGGAGGCAGAAATCTGGGGCCTTATGGCTTACCCAAGGAGATCGTAACTCGAAATTCTTTCATGCCACCACCCGAGCGCATAGGAGGTACAATCATATTGGGAACTTAGAGATCGAGGGAAGGATCTTAACTGAAGATGAAGACATTAACAAAGGGGTAGTGGATTTCTTTAAAGATTTGTTCTTGAAAAATCACAGTCGGAGGCCTAAGACAAACGAGCTTTCCTATCCCTCCTTGTCCGAGGAGGAAGCTTGTGCTTTGAAAACGGCCTTTTTTGAGGGGGAGGTCATGGCGGCTCTTAGATCTATGGAGGGTGAGAAGGCTCCAAGTCCTGATGGATTTCCTATTTTATTCTTCCAAGAAAGATGGGACTTCACCAAGGAGGAGGTTTTGCAAGCTCTTAATTTTTTCTTCTCCCAAGGTACATTTGAGAAGAGCTTAAATGCCACTTTCTTGGTTATCATTCCCACGAAAAAAGGCACTTCTAACATTAAGGATTTCAGACACATTAGACTTGTGGGGGAGGAGGGGGGTTGGTATAAGCTGCTCTCGAAGATCTTGGCCTTACGGTTAAGAAAGGTTATTCATAATTTGATAGCTAAAGATCATGCTTTGGTTCATGGAAAGTAGATTCTGGATGCATGATTGTGAATGAGAGCATTGGTGCGAGAATTAAGAGCAGGAATATCCCTGTGTGCAAGCTTGACATTGAAAAAGCTTATGACCATGTTAATTGAGATTTTTTGCTCTACGTTTGAGAGAGGATGGGGTTCAGGGAAAAATGGAGAGGTTGGATGAAAACATGTATTTCTACATCCACGTTGTCTGTCATAATCAATGGAGTTCCGAGAGGTTTCTTTCCCCCTTCTATAGGCCTGAGACAAGGGGACCCCCTCTCCCCTTTCTTATTCATTTTGGTCACAGACACCCTCAGTTTTTTTATCCATAAAGTCGTTGACGGCAATCTGATTTCTATTTTTTCAGTAGGCAGGGCAACTGCCAGGGCTGTTTCAGTGTCACATATTTTGTTCGCGGACGACACTATCATGTTCTGTGATGCCAATCCTCAGAATCTCTTACATCTGAGAGGTATTCTACTTCTCTTTGAAGTTGTTTCTGGCATTAAGATTAACCTTCAAAAGAGTGAGGTCGTGCCCCATATGGACATGTTGTGTGGGATTCTCAATTGTAAAGAGGGTTCTCTGCCTCTGTACTATCTCAGGCTGCCTTTAGGAGGTGATGTTAAGAGCAAGCAGGTGTGGGATCCGAACGTGGAGAAGTTTAACACAAGATAGGCTTCTTGGAAAGGGTTGTACCCATCGAAAGGGGGAAGAGTCACTCTTCTTAAGAGTGTTTTCTCCAATTTGCCAATATACTACCTATCGTGTTTTCCTATTCTGGCTTCGGTGGCTTCTGTGTTGGAGAAGAAGATGATGGGTCTTTGGAGAGCAAGAAATTCTATTTAGTTTCTTGGCAGAAGATTTGCTACCCTTTGAGTCGAGGAGGCCTTGGTATCCGAAAAATCAACACCTTTAACCAAGTCCTTCTCGCTAAATGGCTTTGGCGTTTCTCTTAAAACCAGTTTAGTCCTTAGAAAAGAATTATTGTTGCAAGGACTGATGGGAATTCTCTTGCTGGTTTCCCTCTCTTAAAGCTTCTAAAAAAGTCTCTCTTATATAGCGTTGTATTTGTAAATGTTGAGATTCGTTTTTCAAGCATATATTTTTTGAAGTAGGCGACGGGAAATATGTTCAATTTTGGATGAACCCTTGGCTTTCCAATATTCTCTCGGTTGTCTCTCACCAAAGTATTTATTGTCTGGCTAGAGACAAAGAAGCTACAGTGGGGGATTATTTGGAAATCTCAGAGAGGGTCATCCATTGCGATGTTACAACAAGAAGATAGGTGAATGACTGAAAGGTGCAGGAGTTTCAAATTTTTTTTATTGAGCTTTACACATACCAATTTGGTGGGGTGGTAGAGGATTCAATTAGATCGATCAGAAGAGGAAATTCTTCCTTTTCGGTCAAGAGTTTTTTCAAGCTTATCTCTATTTTTTTATGAAGGGGATGTGCATTTTCCTTGGAGAGGTATTTGGAAGATAAAGGCTCCCCCGAAGCATGCCTTTTTTTGTGTTCTGTTTAGAATTCCAATCTTACGATTGACAATTTGCAAATGAAGGGTTTTAGCTTGCCCAACCGATGTGTCCTTTGTAAGAAGGAAGTTGAAACCAACTCGCATTTATTTCTGCATTACCCTTTCTCCTAGGTCCTTTAGGGGCAAGTGATGAACATCCTCTCCATCAAACGGGTCATGCCCAATTCTATCAAGCAAACAGTGTTGGACTGGTTTTCTTTAAATGGAGATTCCATAGACAAGTCTTTTTGGACTGGTTTTCTTTAAATGGAGATTCCTTAGACAAGTCTTTTTGGACGATGGTTATTCACACTCTTTTGGGCTATTTGGTTCGAGAGGAATTAGATGATGTTTGAAGGCATAGAAAATTCTTTTTGTAAAGTATTCTTTTAGAATGGGTGAACACCATTTTCCCCATGTTGGTTTTTGAGAAAAGCTGAGTGAATAGCCTCCTTTTGTGTTTTTAGTCAGTTTCTTAGGATGTATCTGCCCTATCTCGGGATCTTTTTTCTAATATAATTCTTACTTACAAAAAAAAAACTCAAGTGGAAAAAATAGAAGCAATAATAATCCATTAATACTTTAAAGAAATCTCATTTTCAGTGATGTGTAAATCCAAAACAGAGATAGATAGTAAAAGAGGACCCGTTGGAATCTCAGTATCACTGTAATAAAAACATATTCCATACAGTAACGAATTGTAATTACCCACAAGCTGAAAAGATGAAAACTTTTGAAGCCACTTGATGATGTCTATCATCATGTCGCTGAGTTCTCGTGCAACAATACATACTCTCGGCTGCAAAACAATTGAAGTTCAGTCACAGCTTATTACAAATTGGATCTCATATAATAAGAGTCGATTAATTTCATATTTAGTTCAAAGGCTTCAACAAAAGGAGCACTTCAGCAGATAGAGGAAGGAAAATTGCAAATTTCAATGCAATAGATGGAAGAATGGACATGATGGAAAATCAGGGAAAGTGAAATGACAAGTGCTCAACCTGGAACATATGAGACTTTCTATAATGTGATGTTAAATCTGAAAGAAAATGGCAGGTGTTTACTAGTTGCCTACCTACTATTACCAAATTTAATAGTGTCTTTTTCGAAAAGTTCATAGTAACGTTGAGGTTCGATAGCATTCTCCTGCAAATGCAAAAGCAAACGTTACACAGATTCACTGAAGAGACCCAAGTACAGCTAATTAAACTAATAACTCGGAATAAACAAGATCAATTGGGGGGAAAACTCTTTTATAAACTGCTTACGTTAAGATAAGTTTTGTTTGTGCTTCCAAGATCCATTACGTAAGGCCTGCCATAATGCACATTAAAGAAGCTAGATGTTATATTTAAGAACTTGTGCCAGTTGAAATAACTGTCATAAACGAGCTTAGTCTCACCTTACTTCCTTTTTCAACATCCCATCGGGTTGCTCCTTTTCTACTTGCCTGAAGAAATACAGGGAAAAAGGTGTTGGATTCCTTATATGCTGATAATTACAAAGAGGGACTATCAGCTACTACCTGAACTGGATAACAGCATGTTGCTTGCTGCAGGATGGGTGATCAGTTGGAATATCTGCAACCCTTCTTTCTCTCCCAAAAAGGTAACAGCTTTGACGATGTATGTAAAGGGGCTCTGTAGACCATTTTTGTTAAGTTAGAATTGAAGTACAAAGCAAGAGACGATGTAAGAATTTCTCAGAACCGACAATACGATCCCCAAATTGCCTTCCATGAGTACAACCAATTATTTTGTCTCCAAAACGTTGATTTTATGTGTTTTCATAACATTACACCTTAACCCTGTTCAAAAAACTAACACATAAAGTAAAGATCCAATAACCAAAATCCCCAATAAGTAATGCAACCCTCATCCACATCTTGGATTCATTCTTAGCCAAAGTAAATAACTTGGAGCAATGACAGGAGAGGCTTTCACCAGAATGTAGATATGCTCATCTCATTTTCCTTTTAATCAACAGAACTGTTGCACATTACCTTGTACAATTGTAGAGTATAGTGGCGAATATCACTTTCATTCAAAACAAACAGAAATACCAGTTTCAGGACAAGTGGATAGTAACTTGCATTTTCCTGATGTAATCAACAGAGCAAACAAGGAGGATATACCATTTAGTACTTCACCACCCTTGAAAACGTAAAGTCGCCATCTTATATCAGGTTTTCGAGCATCTGGGAGTTCTGTAAACAGCAGCGTCACACCTAACAAAGCAACATCCACTTAGTTTTATTGTTTTGGCAGGAAGAGGAAGGGATACTGATATTGAATTCTTAGAGAGAGAGAGAGCTCTCTCTATATATACCATGTAAAAATTGTGTATGTTGATCTAGAAGATTGGAAATTCAATTATTCACCTCGAACCCTATTCGTTTCTGCTGCAAGTTTTCCTGACAGGTCAAAAGAAGGTTCGTCCTGCAAGTGAAATGGAAAATGAAGCGAATCTTAAAACAATGAGTAATATTTACACATTGTAAGTAAATTACAGTGAGGTTTATCACTAATTTACGAATAAACAAATATAATTCATTCCAACCAAACTTAGGCATGAAGAAAGGGGACTATTGTGATAGTATGTGGAGAAATCCAGAAAACTTAAGAGTTAGTTCAAATGACGATGAAATAAGTTATACTAAGATGAAAAATATTAAACCTTATGAACTAGGATAAAAATACCTTTTGTTTGGCTTCCAATGCAGCCTCAGCAGTCTCCATCTTCGACACTGGATCATCATCATTGCTTCTGTCCAGGCAAAAAGAAATTCATTAGAAACTGGATGAAGGTCATAGATGCACAGGATACTAAATCCATGAGTCATCGCGGTCCAAATTTAAATGAAGAAAATACTGCAATTGGAACAGGCGTAATGATATTTTGGAGCAAGGACTTTTTATCATGATGTTACACAACTTTCTCGTTAACCCTCAACAAGCGGTCCACATTATAGGTAGCTTTCTCACTATTAGTTGGAAATAAGACCCCGTTAGATAAGATTCTTGGCCTTTATAAACCAATTCCATGCAAAGTGTCAAGACTCCAAATAAAATAAATCCTACTACAACTAGTCGGTTCGGTCGGTTATATAAGTAACCTCGGTTCGGTTCGGTTCAGCATTTCTGCCGAACCGTAAGTTTGGTTCGAAAAATCATGTAATTTCAAACCGAACCGAAGTATTTAAAAAAATTCCCTCTCTCTCTCTCTATATGTGTGTGTATATATATATATATATACATACACACACACTTTACTATTAATCCCCCTCTCTCACACTTCTCTCAAATCGAAGGCTCCCCCCTCTCTCACACTTCTCTCAAATCGAAGGCTCCCCCCTCTCTCACTCGTCCCTTCCCCCTCCCTCTTCTCTTTGAAGTTCCAACACTCTCCTTCTCCCTCAGATCTGCTCGAGTCGAGATGGTGGAGCACTCGAGCTCGAGGATGGTTTCAAACCCTCATATCTGCTCGAGAATGGCTTCAGACCCTCAGATATGCTCGAGAAGTCTCTTCCCTTCTCTCGAGAAGAGAGAATCTCCTTCTTCAGGTTCTCCTTCACGCAGCATCTCCTTCTTCAAGTTCGCCTCCCTTCTCCTGAATCTGAGTTCTAAGATCTGAGATCTGGGTTCGTCTTCTCTTTTGTGTTCTCCCTTCTCCTAAATCGTGAGTTTGCCTCTCTCATTCGTCTCTAAATCGTCGAATCACTTCTGAGTTCTGAGTTCGTCCTTAGCTTATGAGTTTTGGGTCTTTGCGTCTCCTTTCCCCTTCGCGTCTCTGACTTGGGGTTAGGGTTTTCTGTATGAAATTTGTGATAAAGATAAGTTTCAAATCCCTATCTTAGATCTGCTCTATCTTAGATCTGGTTTTTGTCTGAAATTTGAGATTATGGTTGAATCTGTTTAGGGTTTAATGAATATGATTTTGTCTGAAATGTTCAGATCATTGGGAGAGAAGGAAGAGAACGAGAAGTTTGTGCAGAGATGTTTGGATTTCTATGCTAATTTAACGATCTGTTAGGTACAGGTACTAAAATTATGTATGAAATTTGCGATGTTATATGAAATTTGTACTGAAATTCTGTATGAAATTTGTGATTCTATATGAAATATGAGAATCTGTGTAGGGTTTTATGAAATTCACTGAACCTGTTGCTTGTTTATGTCTGCAACTGCTCTGTTTTTGTGAATTTTGGGTTGGGTTTTGTGAATCTGTACAATACAGGTTTTGCCTCCTCCTAACCATAGAACCAAACCTTAAGTCACGGTTGAGTTATATGATATTCACAATTCGGTTCGGTATATGACCGAACCGTGAGTTTCGGTTCGGTTTAATTTTTGCCCAAATAACCAACCGAACCGAACCGTGAACACTTCTAACAAACAGAGGCACTCTTATAATTTCTTATCAAATTAAACACTTGGCAGATCCTCCCTTCAGTTAAACATTTTTGTACTCTAACTGCTTTTGCGTTTTCTTGTTTATTCTTTTCTGTATTACTACTTATCTTACCGATTAAAAGTTATATTTTTTTGGTAAGTGCCGATTAAAAAAATTCTTATCTAAGAATAGGAGCAAGAAAACAAATAGTATCTCACCGACTTTCAGTGCCTCGCGAGTTTCTCACCTGAGAAAGTTAAACTATGGTTAAGGCAGGTAAAAATGCTTGAGTAACTTCAATAGAAAAAAAATGCTCGACGTAGCTAACAGGACTTCATAATATATGATAAAACCAGTTCAAGATGATTAGTAACAGTGACAAGGAAAACAATGAGACTAGCACAGTAAAATCAAGATCCATAAGTACTGATTAGTAACAGTGACAAGGAAAACAATGAGACTAGCACAGTAAAATCAAGATCCATAAGTACAAGCTGAAGTTCAATGGTCACTGAGTTGCTACTAAACAGAAAAACAGAAAAAATGACAATCATAAATAAAATCGTATGAGAAAGTTGCATTTTGAGCAATGAGCAGTGGATATCACCAGACACCTCATGACGAGCTCTGGTATCAGAATCTTGCTGAGGTGACATAGACCTATGGCGGCTCCTATGGTCAGTTTCAGAGGGAGAAGTAGAATGACTATGTCTTGATCTTGCGGACTTGCTACCATTATCATCTCGGCCCGGCCTCCTCAACTTTCTTTCCTCTCCAGCTTCCCTCTCCAAACCCCTTTCCTTATAAATCTCCTTATCACTTCTTCCACGACTCCTTTCATGTTCCCTCTCACTTACTTTTGGAGCGTCCTTTTCAGCCTGAGCTCTCTTTATCCGTTTTGTCCTGGGAGAAGGAGATCGTGGAGCAGGAGATCTTGATCTTCCATGGTTTGGAGATTTAGGGCGTGAATGTTTCTCTCTGGCAGGAGAACTGACTCTGTGGGAGCTCTTATGGCGAGCAGGTGATCTATCTCTCCGAGTTGGGCTCCTCCTATGAGATGACCCCTGACCCCTAACAGGAGATTCTGAGTGATCTGATATGTTGCGTCCCATTTGTTACTCACGATAACCAGTGTTAGTTTCTGGCAGAAGAAAATCAGAATAAAATTGAAAATTATAATCATTCTGTAATATATTCTATCGTAATGAACAAAAAATAGACTGTTGCGCAACTAGAATGTTCACGGTTTGTTAATTATTTGAGAGAAAATCAAATTGAACCGAAACTATCATATATCGAACCGAAAATGTCATATGAACCGAACCGAATCATGTCTTACGGTTCGGTGGCAATACATGTACTCTACAGATTCTGCTTGAACACATTCACAAATTAGAACCTGTGAATGAACCCGTGCCTCAAAAAACATCATCCAGCAGATTCCACAGAAATTTTCAATTACTCTAGGACAAGAATTCACAGAATTTTTCAATATTGCTGTAATCAAAATAATTACTGAGATGTAGAAAAATTCAGTAGTACTCAAAATCACTCACAGATTCATACAAAATTAAGAATTTCAGAAAAATCAACCCTAACCCCAAATTTCAGACAGAAACTAGCTCCGAGATAGAGTAGTAAAGGGATGTGAAACTTACCTTTATCTTAAATTTCAGACAGTAAGAACGCTAACCCCAAGTCAGAGACGCGAAGGAGAAAGGAGACGCAGAGCTTAGAACTCAGAACTCAGAATTCAGAAGGGATCCGCTGATTTGGAGACGAAAGAGAGAGACGAACTCGCGATTTTGGAGAAGGGAGAACTCGAAGGAGAAAGACAAACTCAGAACTCAGAAGGATGGAGACGAAGGAGAGAGACAAATGAGAGATTTTGGAGTTTTGAGACAAACGAAGGAGAGATTTTGGAGATGAAGCAGGGAGAAGAATCGAAGGAAGGAGACAGAGGAGAGAGACGAAGGGTTCGGAGAATAAGACAAATGCCCCAATCCATCTTTTTGAGGTTATACACTGGGATAAGGAAAAATAGCGTCGTATTGAAGGGTTTAAAGGAAAAACAGCCTAGGAATATAAAAACCACGTCGTTTTTGAATATAAGTTTAGGTCGGTTTAAAATTCATAAATTTTCAAATCGAATCGAACCGAGACAACTCAAATAACTGATTGAACCGATAATTTTTTATTCAATTTGATCGGTCACTGTGCATTGCTCGTTGACCTAGTTGTAAAAGAAAAGAAATAACCCACTCAGTCTTAGAATTAAGCTTAACTAGACACTTGCGGATTGGATATAATTCAATCCATATATATCCAATCCATAATCAGACAAGACTCTAGCTTTCCATGATAGAGAACCACTAGAAGCTCAAAATTTCAAAACCTCAATTAAAATCTAGGCTGAAAATTATCTCATCACACAATCAAGCATCAACTAAATTCTCACATAATGTCATCGTGACATATGAAACACTTAAATGAACTTCACAAATAAATTTTCCAATATACTTCCAAGGATAGATACGAATCCTCATTTCATTTCCTTGGCAGAAAATTTATATTTTTTTTTATGCAAAATAGAAGTGTGCAATACATGTTATAACTAATGCAAGATACATCATTACTGGAGAAAATTCAGGCAATAGAAAAGTTAAGTGAAAACTCACGAATAAATAACTAAAAATAGTCGACAAAAGAAGAGTGAATGACTATTGGAGAGTTAGAATAAGACTCTGAACAACTTCACTTTGTCGATGTATGTCTAAACATTCATAATTTCACTATCTATGAACCAGAACAACGAGGGTTTGGGGATCACTTCTAAACCGCCATTGGGCTAGAATGTGCTCTTTGTCATTGGGCTTTATAATTAGGCTTCAATTGGCTGGCATAATGATAGACTACCACACGTGATGTAATGAGAGGTGGGGTGTGCACAGCTGTTTGCTGTTCGGTTCTTTTAGCAAAAAATCAAATAGTAACAATGTCTAAATTAGATATTGAGAGACATATATTTTATAATTCATGATTTTTTTGACGTTGTTATGTGCGGTGATAACACAGTGATTGGAGTAGTTGAGTCAGTTTTTAATTAAAAAATTAATCGATTAATTAATTAGTAAATTAATTTAATTAACTAAAATAATACTAATTTATTTATTTACTTACGGGCAAGAAAAATGAAAATAGATGGAGTAGGGAGGATTTGTAATGGAAAATGTCTGGTGGGCGAGGGGAGGGGGCCTGAGTTTGGGCATTGGGGTAGGAAGAGTGGGACTGGGCATGGGTGGAGCAGGGAGAGGGGTGGCTGGGCCGAATCGAAAAACGTCGGTGTTTTACACAGTTGAACCAAATTGAACCGTATACCGTTATAATATATCTTTTCTTTTCTGCTACCGTTATAATAACTGTATACCGTCATAGTATATCTTTTCTTTAATATTAGCCTCAATAATTGTAGGATCCTAATGAGCCTTTATCTAGTCTTTCACAAATCGATCTCTATTGGTACATTCCGTCAATTAACAAACATCTCGTTGAAGACGTTGCATTACCCCACATGCTAGGGCTCTGAATTTTTATTTTCTATATTATTCATGTGTCTTCAGATAACGTTCATTCTATTCATTTTTTTATATGTATTTAAAGCAAAAAAAATTAAATTTTTAGAAATGACTAAGAAGAGAAAAAATAAAATTAAGACCCTAAATTATTGTTGACAAAATTTTACATTTCTTTCACAGAGGAAATTTGATGTTTATGTTAAATTTGATGTCTACTAGATCATGATCTAACCTAAATATTTTGCTATGTTATAGGAATAAGTTTTAATCAAAACATCAAAATGCTAGATCATAATCTAGTAAAATATTTTTACTGCACCAACTCTAATGACGAGCAATTTGATATTTTCTCCTGTGAAAAATGAGATTTTGTTAAAAAAATTCAGTTGATCAAATTTCATTTTACAAGACTTCTTTCATTATAATTTGTTTAACATCTTAAAATATAATTTTTTCCTTAAAATTTAATAGTTTCACACGTGTGATAAGGATAATAAAGTCTTTCTCATGGTCGAGAGAAAATAAGAAATTTAAAGGAAAAAATAAGAAAAATAAGAAAAATAATTAATATAATAAAGGTCCGTCCGTCACCATTCCTTTAATGTTCTCTCATATTCTAAAAACCGCAAATAATGAAAATACAATTCACACATTCATTTATTTTATTTATTTAATAAGTAAAACGATATTAGTGTAAAAAGAGCTCATTACAATACGTTCGGTGGAATGGAATGGTTAATTTTGTGTTTCCAATATCAATATGAACAGTGCTCCATTTATCATTCACAAGAAAAGAATAGGAATTATGAAGAAAATAACTCAAGTGGTGCAATAGTAATATGCTTCATGTAGTGATTGAGTTTCCCATTTTCATCGAAATGATTTTTCATTTCGCTTTGATATTTGTAGTTTGAGTGCGAAACCTCAGGTTGAACATCTTCTTATTCACTATATTGTCGAAGAAGCACCTGAAGATTCTGAAAAAGGCGAATTTTCAATTCGAGTTGTTCTTTGCATTCTTGCAAAAGAGACATGTTTAGTCCTGTTTATGAGCGATGAGAGTCACGTTTGTGAGGGATTAGAAAACGTTCGAGGTGTGAGACGAGAAGGTGGTTGCATCTATTGATTTCGTCTGGTTGGAGAGAGGAATGGGTAGATCTAATAGCCTCAAGGTCAATGAGAAGGAACTGAGATGGATCATCTAAATTTTAGAAAAGGCAACCAAAGGAAGGAACGCGCTATGGTGGTACCTAGAAGGTCGAAACCTGAGCATGTCCTCAAAGAGCAATAAAAATGGCGCTTTCATGGCCATTGAAGCTTACTCGAAGGGAAGATACCATTCATTAGCCATTCTAGGGATGGATTCGAAGAGATGGGAATGACTTTGCTTGGAGACTGAAATCCCTTTTTCCTAAGAAAAAAGCTTTAGTGAAACCGGAGATTTCGTATGCGGACGTGGTTGTTCCAATGGCTGAGACTGCTTCAGGGAGTAGGGCTTCGAAGGTTCAAGCCCAGGTCTTCGATTTCGGGTCTAACCCATCCATGGAGATTGTGCTGAACAGATGCCTTCTTGGAAGGGTGACCTCGAGGCTTTCATCGTCTTCTCTTCAAGCTGTTGTTGAGGAAGAAACCCAAATGCGGTTTGATTAGAGTTCAACCTTGGCCAAATGAAACCCACATTTTTTAATTCTCTTCCAACCCAGGGGGGTCGAAGCTTCTAGGGTGTTTCAGGTTGGACGAAACAGAGCTGGATCTTAAGCGGCGGAACCCAGTTGATGGGTGTGCCTTGGACCCAAGACTAGAAAAACGTCTGGGGGATTAAAGCACTCGGAATTCCCCTCCACTTGTTGAATTATGAAGTTTTCATATATATTGGAGACAAATGTGGAGACCTCTTGAAGGTGGATGTAGACACGTTGAACATTAAAGAAGTCAAGTGGGCTAGGCAGTTGGTTAATGCCCAAGCTACTGAGCCGACACCTGTGCTTCTGAGCACTGTGTGTCTTCGTAAGGGGAAGATGTTCTATTCTATCCCAATTGAAGTGGAAAAGGGGTCCTCTGTTCAAGCTGTCGGTGGGAAGAATTCTGCTCTTCCAGAGAAGAAGAAGCTTGCAATTCATGTGCCTCAATAGCGTAGAGCAAGGAGAGGAGGCTAAATTCAAATTTTAAAAATCAACACAAAGGACAAAAGGCTCTGAATTCCGAAGTGGGTGCTATAGGCAATGGGTCGGCAGAAACCCAGATTGCAAAAGCTGCCGACTCCAGAGTGGGTTTGTCCAAGATCCGGGATCTTAATTCTTTTGACACCGACCCAAACGAGCTCGGGTGGTTAAATCTAACCCAAAAGGGAAAAGCCTAGTTGTAGACCGGCCCTACAAACAACCTGAAATGATTTTAATTCCTAATGACCCTTCTGGGTTCCAAGGGATTCAGACCGAGGCAGTGGGCGACTGTTGTGGGTCAATGGATAATTGGGCCTCTGGGGCAATCGGGTTTATACCGCACTCGGAGAGCTTATTTTCAGAGGAGGCCGAGAATGGTAATTCAGATTCTGTCCATGTTCAGGGGAGAATGACTTAGAGCAGTGGCAGGTGGTTCTTTCTCGGCCAAGATGGGAGTCTAGATGTCTTGACTTAGCTCCGGGTTTTGATTCTTCGAAAACATATTTGCAGTGCCCTTTGGCTATTATCCCATTTGATGCTCTAGAGGAACCAATTGATGAGATTCATGCTCTGAAAGACCAAGAGGAGATATTAGGTTGGGTTCTAAAAAAAATGAAAGTTCTATTCCTGGGGGTTCCAGTGCATGGGTTCGAGGATAGAGCTCAAGCCCTATTTGCAGATATTGAGGAGAGATGGAAACAGAGGAACCCATCCAAAAGCAAGTCGGGAACTCCTAAAAAGATGTTTCCTTGTGCTTTTTTCAATTCTGTCCTAGAACGTAAGGGGACTAAACAACCTGGAGAAAATGGCTGTAATTCGTAACATGGTTAAGGATTGGAAGCCAGATTCCTATGTTCGCAAGAAACGAAGATGGAGAGCTTCAATGATAGTTTGTTGAGGAGTGTTTGGCGTAATAGGAGAGGCCAGTGGCTGTCACTGGATTATGTTGGTAGGGCTGGAGGCATTTTATTATGCTGGGGTGGGAATAAATTCGAGTTAGTTAATGCTAAAAAGGAATCTCACTCCATTTCTGTTCTGTTAAAAAATATTGAGGACAGTTTATCGTTAGTGTGTATGGTCCTTGTAATGCTAATTTGAGAGAGGCCTTCCTTGACGAGTTAAGCTCCGTTAAAGCGTTGTGGGATTTCCCGTGGTGCGTAGGAGGAGACTTCAATCTTGCTAAACATCCTGGGGAAAGGTCGAATGGAGGGGCTTTTTCTTCAGAGATGGTTGCTTTCTCGAATTTCACAGATGCGAATGTTATTCTTAACATCCCTATGGAGGGTGAGCAATTTACTCGGTCTAACTACAAATCATGCTCTATACTCTGATCGTTTTTTGGTCTGTACAAAGTGGGACAATGTTTTTAATGATATCAAGGTGCAGTGCCTTCCTAGAGTGGTTTCAGACCATTCTCCCATTATGTTATCACACGGGTCCCATAGCTCACACAAGACTCCTTTTCGTTTTGAGAGCATGTGGCTCTAAGAAGATGGGTTCTTAGACTTTGTTCGCAGTAAATGGTGTAGCTACACCGTGCAGGGGAATGCATCTTTCATCCTTGCCTAGAAACTTAAACGCCTTAAGGCGGATCTTAAGTAATGGAAGGTGGAAATTTTTGGTAAGGTGCATGCCCGTAAGAGGGCTTGGTTGGAGGATATTCATGAGTTAGATTTGGAAGATCAGAACATAGGCCTTTCTCAGGAAAAGAAGCTTTTGAGAGAGGAGACCATTGAGAAGTTGAATAGAGTTATTTTATCCGAAGAGACTCACTGGAGGCAGAAATCTGGGGCCTTATGGCTTACCCAAGGAGATCGTAACTCGAAATTCTTTCATGCCACCACCCGAGCGCATAGGAGGTACAATCATATTGGGAACTTAGAGATCGAGGGAAGGATCTTAACTGAAGATGAAGACATTAACAAAGGGGTAGTGGATTTCTTTAAAGATTTGTTCTTGAAAAATCACAGTCGGAGGCCTAAGACAAACGAGCTTTCCTATCCCTCCTTGTCCGAGGAGGAAGCTTGTGCTTTGAAAACGGCCTTTTTTGAGGGGGAGGTCATGGCGGCTCTTAGATCTATGGAGGGTGAGAAGGCTCCAAGTCCTGATGGATTTCCTATTTTATTCTTCCAAGAAAGATGGGACTTCACCAAGGAGGAGGTTTTGCAAGCTCTTAATTTTTTCTTCTCCCAAGGTACATTTGAGAAGAGCTTAAATGCCACTTTCTTGGTTATCATTCCCACGAAAAAAGGCACTTCTAACATTAAGGATTTCAGACACATTAGACTTGTGGGGGAGGAGGGGGGTTGGTATAAGCTGCTCTCGAAGATCTTGGCCTTACGGTTAAGAAAGGTTATTCATAATTTGATAGCTAAAGATCATGCTTTGGTTCATGGAAAGTAGATTCTGGATGCATGATTGTGAATGAGAGCATTGGTGCGAGAATTAAGAGCAGGAATATCCCTGTGTGCAAGCTTGACATTGAAAAAGCTTATGACCATGTTAATTGAGATTTTTTGCTCTACGTTTGAGAGAGGATGGGGTTCAGGGAAAAATGGAGAGGTTGGATGAAAACATGTATTTCTACATCCACGTTGTCTGTCATAATCAATGGAGTTCCGAGAGGTTTCTTTCCCCCTTCTATAGGCCTGAGACAAGGGGACCCCCTCTCCCCTTTCTTATTCATTTTGGTCACAGACACCCTCAGTTTTTTTATCCATAAAGTCGTTGACGGCAATCTGATTTCTATTTTTTCAGTAGGCAGGGCAACTGCCAGGGCTGTTTCAGTGTCACATATTTTGTTCGCGGACGACACTATCATGTTCTGTGATGCCAATCCTCAGAATCTCTTACATCTGAGAGGTATTCTACTTCTCTTTGAAGTTGTTTCTGGCATTAAGATTAACCTTCAAAAGAGTGAGGTCGTGCCCCATATGGACATGTTGTGTGGGATTCTCAATTGTAAAGAGGGTTCTCTGCCTCTGTACTATCTCAGGCTGCCTTTAGGAGGTGATGTTAAGAGCAAGCAGGTGTGGGATCCGAACGTGGAGAAGTTTAACACAAGATAGGCTTCTTGGAAAGGGTTGTACCCATCGAAAGGGGGAAGAGTCACTCTTCTTAAGAGTGTTTTCTCCAATTTGCCAATATACTACCTATCGTGTTTTCCTATTCTGGCTTCGGTGGCTTCTGTGTTGGAGAAGAAGATGATGGGTCTTTGGAGAGCAAGAAATTCTATTTAGTTTCTTGGCAGAAGATTTGCTACCCTTTGAGTCGAGGAGGCCTTGGTATCCGAAAAATCAACACCTTTAACCAAGTCCTTCTCGCTAAATGGCTTTGGCGTTTCTCTTAAAACCAGTTTAGTCCTTAGAAAAGAATTATTGTTGCAAGGACTGATGGGAATTCTCTTGCTGGTTTCCCTCTCTTAAAGCTTCTAAAAAAGTCTCTCTTATATAGCGTTGTATTTGTAAATGTTGAGATTCGTTTTTCAAGCATATATTTTTTGAAGTAGGCGACGGGAAATATGTTCAATTTTGGATGAACCCTTGGCTTTCCAATATTCTCTCGGTTGTCTCTCACCAAAGTATTTATTGTCTGGCTAGAGACAAAGAAGCTACAGTGGGGGATTATTTGGAAATCTCAGAGAGGGTCATCCATTGCGATGTTACAACAAGAAGATAGGTGAATGACTGAAAGGTGCAGGAGTTTCAAATTTTTTTTATTGAGCTTTACACATACCAATTTGGTGGGGTGGTAGAGGATTCAATTAGATCGATCAGAAGAGGAAATTCTTCCTTTTCGGTCAAGAGTTTTTTCAAGCTTATCTCTATTTTTTTATGAAGGGGATGTGCATTTTCCTTGGAGAGGTATTTGGAAGATAAAGGCTCCCCCGAAGCATGCCTTTTTTTGTGTTCTGTTTAGAATTCCAATCTTACGATTGACAATTTGCAAATGAAGGGTTTTAGCTTGCCCAACCGATGTGTCCTTTGTAAGAAGGAAGTTGAAACCAACTCGCATTTATTTCTGCATTACCCTTTCTCCTAGGTCCTTTAGGGGCAAGTGATGAACATCCTCTCCATCAAACGGGTCATGCCCAATTCTATCAAGCAAACAGTGTTGGACTGGTTTTCTTTAAATGGAGATTCCATAGACAAGTCTTTTTGGACTGGTTTTCTTTAAATGGAGATTCCTTAGACAAGTCTTTTTGGACGATGGTTATTCACACTCTTTTGGGCTATTTGGTTCGAGAGGAATTAGATGATGTTTGAAGGCATAGAAAATTCTTTTTGTAAAGTATTCTTTTAGAATGGGTGAACACCATTTTCCCCATGTTGGTTTTTGAGAAAAGCTGAGTGAATAGCCTCCTTTTGTGTTTTTAGTCAGTTTCTTAGGATGTATCTGCCCTATCTCGGGATCTTTTTTCTAATATAATTCTTACTTACAAAAAAAAAACTCAAGTGGAAAAAATAGAAGCAATAATAATCCATTAATACTTTAAAGAAATCTCATTTTCAGTGATGTGTAAATCCAAAACAGAGATAGATAGTAAAAGAGGACCCGTTGGAATCTCAGTATCACTGTAATAAAAACATATTCCATACAGTAACGAATTGTAATTACCCACAAGCTGAAAAGATGAAAACTTTTGAAGCCACTTGATGATGTCTATCATCATGTCGCTGAGTTCTCGTGCAACAATACATACTCTCGGCTGCAAAACAATTGAAGTTCAGTCACAGCTTATTACAAATTGGATCTCATATAATAAGAGTCGATTAATTTCATATTTAGTTCAAAGGCTTCAACAAAAGGAGCACTTCAGCAGATAGAGGAAGGAAAATTGCAAATTTCAATGCAATAGATGGAAGAATGGACATGATGGAAAATCAGGGAAAGTGAAATGACAAGTGCTCAACCTGGAACATATCAGACTTTCTATAATGTGATGTTAAATCTGAAAGAAAATGGCAGGTGTTTACTAGTTGCCTACCTACTATTACCAAATTTAATAGTGTCTTTTTCGAAAAGTTCATAGTAACGTTGAGGTTCGATAGCATTCTCCTGCAAATGCAAAAGCAAACGTTACACAGATTCACTGAAGAGACCCAAGTACAGCTAATTAAACTAATAACTCGGAATAAACAAGATCAATTGGGGGGAAAACTCTTTTATAAACTGCTTACGTTAAGATAAGTTTTGTTTGTGCTTCCAAGATCCATTACGTAAGGCCTGCCATAATGCACATTAAAGAAGCTAGATGTTATATTTAAGAACTTGTGCCAGTTGAAATAACTGTCATAAACGAGCTTAGTCTCACCTTACTTCCTTTTTCAACATCCCATCGGGTTGCTCCTTTTCTACTTGCCTGAAGAAATACAGGGAAAAAGGTGTTGGATTCCTTATATGCTGATAATTACAAAGAGGGACTATCAGCTACTACCTGAACTGGATAACAGCATGTTGCTTGCTGCAGGATGGGTGATCAGTTGGAATATCTGCAACCCTTCTTTCTCTCCCAAAAAGGTAACAGCTTTGACGATGTATGTAAAGGGGCTCTGTAGACCATTTTTGTTAAGTTAGAATTGAAGTACAAAGCAAGAGACGATGTAAGAATTTCTCAGAACCGACAATACGATCCCCAAATTGCCTTCCATGAGTACAACCAATTATTTTGTCTCCAAAACGTTGATTTTATGTGTTTTCATAACATTACACCTTAACCCTGTTCAAAAAACTAACACATAAAGTAAAGATCCAATAACCAAAATCCCCAATAAGTAATGCAACCCTCATCCACATCTTGGATTCATTCTTAGCCAAAGTAAATAACTTGGAGCAATGACAGGAGAGGCTTTCACCAGAATGTAGATATGCTCATCTCATTTTCCTTTTAATCAACAGAACTGTTGCACATTACCTTGTACAATTGTAGAGTATAGTGGCGAATATCACTTTCATTCAAAACAAACAGAAATACCAGTTTCAGGACAAGTGGATAGTAACTTGCATTTTCCTGATGTAATCAACAGAGCAAACAAGGAGGATATACCATTTAGTACTTCACCACCCTTGAAAACGTAAAGTCGCCATCTTATATCAGGTTTTCGAGCATCTGGGAGTTCTGTAAACAGCAGCGTCACACCTAACAAAGCAACATCCACTTAGTTTTATTGTTTTGGCAGGAAGAGGAAGGGATACTGATATTGAATTCTTAGAGAGAGAGAGAGCTCTCTCTATATATACCATGTAAAAATTGTGTATGTTGATCTAGAAGATTGGAAATTCAATTATTCACCTCGAACCCTATTCGTTTCTGCTGCAAGTTTTCCTGACAGGTCAAAAGAAGGTTCGTCCTGCAAGTGAAATGGAAAATGAAGCGAATCTTAAAACAATGAGTAATATTTACACATTGTAAGTAAATTACAGTGAGGTTTATCACTAATTTACGAATAAACAAATATAATTCATTCCAACCAAACTTAGGCATGAAGAAAGGGGACTATTGTGATAGTATGTGGAGAAATCCAGAAAACTTAAGAGTTAGTTCAAATGACGATGAAATAAGTTATACTAAGATGAAAAATATTAAACCTTATGAACTAGGATAAAAATACCTTTTGTTTGGCTTCCAATGCAGCCTCAGCAGTCTCCATCTTCGACACTGGATCATCATCATTGCTTCTGTCCAGGCAAAAAGAAATTCATTAGAAACTGGATGAAGGTCATAGATGCACAGGATACTAAATCCATGAGTCATCGCGGTCCAAATTTAAATGAAGAAAATACTGCAATTGGAACAGGCGTAATGATATTTTGGAGCAAGGACTTTTTATCATGATGTTACACAACTTTCTCGTTAACCCTCAACAAGCGGTCCACATTATAGGTAGCTTTCTCACTATTAGTTGGAAATAAGACCCCGTTAGATAAGATTCTTGGCCTTTATAAACCAATTCCATGCAAAGTGTCAAGACTCCAAATAAAATAAATCCTACTACAACTAGTCGGTTCGGTCGGTTATATAAGTAACCTCGGTTCGGTTCGGTTCAGCATTTCTGCCGAACCGTAAGTTTGGTTCGAAAAATCATGTAATTTCAAACCGAACCGAAGTATTTAAAAAAATTCCCTCTCTCTCTCTCTATATGTGTGTGTATATATATATATATA
>QANY01004399.1:784531-840232 GCA_003255025.1 Datisca glomerata | reverse complement strand
TGAACCAGAACAACGAGGGTTTGGGGATCACTTCTAAACCGCCATTGGGCTAGAATGTGCTCTTTGTCATTGGGCTTTATAATTAGGCTTCAATTGGCTGGCATAATGATAGACTACCACACGTGATGTAATGAGAGGTGGGGTGTGCACAGCTGTTTGCTGTTCGGTTCTTTTAGCAAAAAATCAAATAGTAACAATGTCTAAATTAGATATTGAGAGACATATATTTTATAATTCATGATTTTTTTGACGTTGTTATGTGCGGTGATAACACAGTGATAGGAGTAGTTGAGTCAGTTTTTAATTAAAAAATTAATCGATTAATTAATTAATAAATTAATTTAATTAACTAAAATAATACTAATTTATTTATTTACTTATGGGCAAGAAAAATGAAAATAGATGGAGTAGGGAGGATTTGTAATGGAAAATGTCTGGTGGGCGAGGGGAGGGGGCCTGAGTTTGGGCATTGGGGTAGGAAGAGTGGGACTGGGCATGGGTGGAGCAGGGAGAGGGCGGCTAGGCCGAATCGAAAAACTTCGGTGTTTTACACAGTTGAACCGTATACGATTCTAAAACCGACGGATCTATCATTTTTTGTTTGACTATAATAATTTGCACAACCTTATTGTAGGGGACATTGACAACCAAATTAGACAAAATAGTCGGTCATCTTTGTAATTCCTTATACTTTAGCCATTTTCTCAATAAAGTTTTAAAATGGACTAGTCTCCCATTTGATCAACATTATGTACAAAAAATGTGTGAATCTTGACATGAAAGTTTCATATTAATAGTCGTGATAAATGATTTATAAAAAATCATTAAGGATATATTTGTTAGTGTTTATAACAATAATGTTTTTATATATTAAAACACTTGTATATATTTGGAAACAAATTTATGTGCATTTAAAGTAGTTTAGAAAACACCGGTGCATGCATTTTTTATAGAAGTATTTTCATATATCAAAATATATTTCAAATAACATTTGTTAAGCACATGTATTTGAAATAGCGTTTTTAATGCATTTAAATACTTCTAGACTAGTACTTTCAAATTCACTTAGAGCGTGTAATATGTCTAGAATCACAATTTAATGAACATTATGAAGATTTGGATATTAATTAAACATTGATCGTTTATGCGAAATGACTTTAATTTCACATTTGAAAACTAAGAAACCAAAACTTCACTGAATAAAATATTTAGTGATCAAATTGATAAAATTAAATTTTTAGGAACTAAATAAAGTGGACACAGACTTTACGGAAAATAAACATATTTCAATCTTTATTTTATTGAGTGAGAATAGAATGAGAAACGAGTCTAAAACATAGATTCCAATATGAAATTACAATTAAGACACTATAAAATCAAAATTTTAATTTTGTAAAACAAAACACAAAATTCAAGTAATTTAATCCATTTTCTTATAATTATGTTGATTCATACTATTCTCTTCGACATAATAGATTGGGCGAATTTATCTGTTTTTAGTAATTAATGAGATGAGTTGACATAAATTTAAATGTTCATAATATATTAATTAAAGAGGGTAACATTCTTGAAATTTTTTACAATTGGTGACTTTTGTGCGTTGGAAATAAAATGTATTGCATTGTAAGATTAAGTGGAAATAACAATAATACAATAATTCTATAAATATGTTAATTACAATAAGTAAATAATATAATTACAAATAAAAATGTAAACATAGTACTTGTGAAATGTAACAAAGTAAATACCAACATTAAATTAAAGCGGGCAGTAACAGTATTATGAGAAATCAAACCGAGTTCTATTTGTATAGTTTCCTTAAAACAGTTACGCCGCCTCACTTGTGTTACTAAGGTTGATAACGACATCTGTTTTTCAAGATAAAATAGTTTGAGATAACTGAAGAACACTCAATTTCATCATCTCGATCGAACTGATTTACCATAAATTCTACCATCAGAGTAACCACGTTAAAACAAGACTTAGACCGGAAAATAAACCGTCGACGAAATCGAAAATAAATAAACCCGGATAAAACCGAAATCGAACCTGACCGAACTGAAAATCGAACCAATAAAACTTAAAGAAAAACTAGCAAAAGCGTGGACAGCAAGAATTGAGAGAAAAATAGAGCTAGAAATGCTTTTTTGTGAGAAAAATGAGGAGGAGAATGCCTTCTTTTACACTACTCATGGAGGAGAGGTGTCATAAAAATGATATTTAACCCATTAAAATGTCATTTAACCAAAATTAAGTCCAAAAACATTTTTCCTTTAAATTGCAAAATAAAATAACGTTTTGGGCCTTAAACTATAAAGAATATTTCATATTCTATGATATTTGTGCTTCCTATGAGAAGAAAAAATAAATCTAGAGCAGAAAGAAACAAATTGGCTAATATAAAAGTGACCCATATAGACAGAGCCTGTAAACTTATCAAGTTATCACCCTTGATACAAGTATCTCTATATATACCACTTGAACCTTACATCAATTTCCAATGTGGAATTTCTATAATTCTCACCTATTTTTTCATTCTCATTTAACTCACTTTGAGAGATAATTTCTCATTCATCCCAAAACCAATTTTGACAAATTAATAATTGATTTCGATGTTCTCGCGGAGGAGAACTCAAAAATCTGAAGACCTTACACTTTTATGTAGTGGGTCCCACCTAAAAAATTGTCCAAAATTGGTCTACGAAAATAGTGTACAAAATACTTATTTTCCAATAATTCCCCACATGAATGAAAATTGACGACCAACGACACGACATACATGGTGATAGAATTCTACGTTCTGAAACTTGTATAGGATAAGTAGGTTTTACCCTTTGAACTTTCCCTTGTGTAAGTATGTTTACTTTACTAGTTGACTAGTAGACATAATGTCTTTGAGCTGTTCGACCTTTTGTGTAAACGATGACATACTACACACAAGAGTCATCCCTGACACAATTCAGTTCTCATGATTATGTTCATTTTGGCCATGAACATCCTCCTGGTTCTGCAAGAGTTTCTAAAGAGTTGTGCCCTTATGATTCCTATAGAAACAGCCCCACTTCATTATCACACATATGATCTCTTAATTTAAGAATAAACCCGCATCACTTCAGTTGGATCTCACAATTTCAGACGCATAAGAATCATTAAAAGTTCAACTTAATTTAATCTCAATAGGTATCACTATTTTCATCATAGCAATGGATAGAGAAAATCCCTATAGTGATCCGGCTAAGTTTATACAATTAGGTTGTCCTTTTGAACCTAGATCTCGAGATCTCCAGTCAACTAGGTTTGGTTTCCTTTGTATCAACTTATTTTTACATGGACTTTAGTCCCATTCTCATCGATGACTTTTCAACTTACTCTCTATTTAATCCTTTAGTTAACGGACCCGCAATGTTATTCTTTGACTTCACATAGTCAAGAGTGATAACCCCTATCAAGAGTAGTTGTTTAATGGTATTATGTCTTCGGCGAATATATCTAGACTTACCAGTATACATATTAATTTATGCCCTTCCAATAGCACTTTGACTATCACAGTGTATGCAGATTGGTAGCATAGGCTTTACTGTTGGTCGTAGCGCCGCATGAGCGGCGGAAGGGTGAATGCGCGTGGCCTTTAAAAAAAAAAATTAAATTTTTAATAAAAATATAATCTTTCAATAAAATAAAACTTGCGCAACGCCACGATATCCAAATAAAAACTTTTATTGAAAACACTTTTTTAATCAGTCATGACCCATTATATATTTATAAGTTAAATCTACAATCTACAAGGTTATGAATCATATATCTCTTGTAGTCTATATCAAATGTCCTCACAAAAACTGATCGATCCTTCATTTCCACGAAATCGTTCTAACGATCATTAGGCTCCGAGATCCATACCAAGATCTTCCAAGTCAATTCTCAACGCACTAGGACGTGTGCGGGCATGTAGAATATTACAAGACACTTTTTATGTCTCTAGATGTTCTCAGCACATGAGATCTAAAGATTTACTGAGAATGACCTTAGTGAGACGATTATTTAAAAGAATGTCATGATTATTTTTTTAGAGATTTGATTAACGTTTAATCACATAAGAAAATCTCAAAAACACCAATCGTGTTCTTACTTCAACTCTTGATTGATGAACTGATGATTTGATCAACTGATTCTCTCCTCTTTTTTCAAAAAGCTAAGGCCATTAGAATAATATCTGTATATATTCTAGATAATGGCGTATCATATTTTTAAGGATAAACTGAAATAATATTTAATTATAAAATTATCAATTGTAGTGGGATCCACTATAATTGTTCACAACTATAGTGCCACATGGCACTACAGTGTGCCGGGAGCCAGCACAGTACCACTGAAGTGCCTTGTGGCACTACAGTGTTGCACACTCACTACTGTAGTGCCACATGCCACCACAATAGTCCATGTCGATTTTTAATGCCCTATCAGTGATTGACACGTGATAATTACTGTGAATTAAATATTTATTTTAATCAGATAATTATATAGATATCAGTTAATTCAAAATTAATATATTTAATTATTCCTACCAAGTAACTTATCTGTTATTTCACAAATAACAGATTTAGTTAATTTAAATTATTATCTAATAATAATTTAATTATAAAAAATTTCACAAATTAGATATTCTGTCTCAAATTATATTTAAATATATAAATAATTCAATTAATTAGTAAATCACACATAATTATCTCTTAATTATGTACTTGCCTTAGAATAAAAATTCATTTCGCAAGTCAGTCCTTTTCTCATGTACTGAAATACTCACACCCTAGACAACGTAGTATATATGTGACTTGGGAACCATTGACCTATAATCCTAAGCTCCAAATAAACTAGATTATTAATTAAACTTTTTAATTAAATAATCTTATTTATTAATTTCATTATTACTCTACTATAAATATGAAATTACACTTTTAGAGATTATAAAATGTATTTACAGAGTATTCTAATGTAGTCCACTGACATAAACAGTTTATGTAGTTCTATCCTCTAATTATTGCTTCGTAAATTAGCACTGGTCAAAATTACCATTTTACCATTCTAATTACCTCTTGATCCTTAAGTATCATTAATCCACTAGTGAATGACTAATTTATAATCTTATTATAAATTTGAGCTTAATAACCATTCAATTTTAGAATTAACACCTAAGAGAACCAATATACGATCCGTTAGGAAAGCTTAGATTCTAAATCTTATAAGATCATGTCTCCAGCCATCCACATCACTGAATCTCCAAAACAAAAGTCACTAGCCTGATTAACAAACAGACCTTAACGAGTGAATCAAAAGATCCAGTAACAAGCATAGGAGTTCATGATTACTCAAAATTCAGACTGATCTACATATGATCATCGAATTGATGTGTATTAAATATTTATGATAAACTACGCATTAATAAATATATTAATTCACATTGGTCATGTCATAGATAATCTTATTACATAAAGTATATTCATTGAGATATCTATCGACATCAATGATCCGGATCTATATCACACGTATTCATAATGCTTAGTGAACCGTACTTGCAACCATTCATTGAAGATTCCATACTTTAATATGTTGTTGATAATTTTATTCATTATCTATGATCTTAATCTTCTCGTACTAATACAAGATCATAATCTCATTAATGAATATGGAGTTTTCAGACATTTATTTAAATTATTCAACAATAATTTAAAAGAACAATTATAAGAAAAATGTAATCCTCTTTAAATTTCATATCAAAATGTCGATACACATGCTTTGAGGGTATAACCCCCAAAAATCTCCCACTTGCCCTAAAGAAAATATAACATCTCTCTTAATCCCATGTTACACACATGACCCTCAAATGACTTCAAAGGAAGTGTCTTTATAAAAGTATCAGTCAAGTTTTGTTTCGATATTATCTTTATAACAGTCACATCCCCTTGATGCACGATCTCTCTTACCAGATGATATTTCCTCTATTTTCTCGCCCCTCTTGGGACTCCTCGGTTCCTTGGAATTTTCTATCACCCTATTGTTATCACAGTACAGGATCAGTGGCTTGTCCATATCTGGAACTACTTTCACATCAGAATAGAACTTTCTGAGCCATACCGCCTCTTTTACAGCTTCACAAGCCGTTATATATTCAGCTTCTATAGTGGAATCTACAATGCTGGATTGTTTCATACTTCTCCATACTACAGCTCATCCACCTAGGGTGAATACTGATCCAGATGTCGACTTTCGATTGTCTTTGTCTGATTAAAAATCTGAATCAGTATATCTAGTGGGGTTCAGGTCTCCACCTGAATAAAAAAGCATTTAGTTTCTCGTTCTCCTAATATACTTGAGAATGTGATTTACTACAATCTAGTGTTCCAAACCTGGATTCGATTGATAACGACTGACAATTCTCACTGCATAACAGATGTCTGGTCTCGTACACAATATGACATACATGAGACTTCCAACTGCTGAAGTATAGGAAACCTTTCTCATATCATTTTCCTTCTGAGGTGTCTTAGGACATTGTTACTTGGAGAGGAAAATTTCATGTTTGGTCGGTTGTTGACCTTTCTTGAAATTCTCAATAGAGAATCTCTCCAGCACCTTATCAATATAAGATGTTTGAGAAAGTGCCAAGAACTTATTTTTTTCTAACCCTCAGGATTCGGATGCTTAGAACATAGCTCTTTTCTTCCAAATCTTTCATTTGAAATTTTTCAGCTAATCACTTCTTTACCTTTGACAAAATTTCTACACAATTCCCAATGAGTAGAATATTATCAACATAAAGAACTAAGAAAATCACTATATTAACTTTGGTGTATTTATAAACACAAGCTTTGTCAACATTTTACGCGAAGCAATAAGACTTTGTAATCTCATCAAAGGTAAGATTCTAATATCTAGATACTTGCTTTAATCCATAAATGGATTTTAGCCACTTTCATACTTTCTAATCTTGCCTCTTTTGTACGAACCATTCTAGTTGAATCATATATATGTTTTCTTCAAGAAAGTCATTCAGAAAAAGCTGTCTTGACGTCCATTTGTCATATCTCATAGACAAAACTAGCGGCTATGAACAAAAGGATACGAATGAATTTTAGCATGGCCATAGGGGAGAATGTCTGTTCATAATCGACTCTCTCCCTTTGTGTATAGAACTGGATTACTGAACGTACCTTGAAAGTCTTTACTTTCCCATCGGCACCTTTTTTCTTCTTGAAGATCCACTTCCATTTCTTGGTACATGGCATCTTGTCATTCTCATTTTCAAGATCATCCATTGCTTCTTCATAAAATAATGGATCGTCCTTATTAGTGTCTGACACTAGGACATGTACCTCTAGTTCGTAACGAACTGGTCATCTCACAACCCTCTCATTACGACGTTGCACCAGGGGTTCCTTTACAAGAACTGTGGTTTCTCTGGTTTATCATTTATCAGTAGAAATTGAAGGTGGTCTGATCTCATCAGTAATAATTCCTCGAGAATTACTTTGCTACGAGGTTTATAGTTTTACATATAGTCATGCTTAAGTAATGTTGTATTTGTCGACACAAATACTTTTTGATCATTGTGACTATAAAAGTACCCACTTTTAGTCTCTAGAGAATAGCCAATGAATATGCATACCTCAGACCTTGAGTCTAACTTTCCGGTCATGGGTCTAAGAACGTGAGGTGGACACCCCCATATACGGAAATGACGCAAACTAGGTTTGGATCCATTTCATAATAAAGACGTCTTGCTTACAGACTTAAAGGGTACTATATTCAAAATGTAAGTTGTCTTGTGTAGTGCATATCCCTAAAATGTAAGTGACAATGATGGGTAGCTTAACATCGACCTAACCATATCCAATAAGGTTCTGTTTCTCCTCTCTACAACACCATTTTGTTGTGGTGTTCCAGGTGCTGTAAGTTGGGATAAAATTTCACACTCCAGCAAATAATCCTTGAATTCTAAATCTAAGTATTCACCACCTCGATCAGATCAAAGGGTTTTCGATGATTTACCTAATTTCTTTTCAGCTTTAGCCTTGAAGTCTTTAAACTTTTCAAAAGTTACAGACTTCCGATACATTAGGTAACTATAACCATATCTTAAGTAGTCGTCAATGAAAGTGACAAAATTCCCATACCCATCTCTAGCGTGTACATTTATCGGTCCACAAACATCGTTATGTACTAACTCAAGTGGTTCCTTGGCTCTTTGACCATTTCTTGTGAAATGTCTCTTGGTCATTTTACCCTCTAGACATGATTCATAAACATGAAGAGTTCTAACTTTTAGCTCTCTCAAAGCATCATGTTTTGTTAACCTATTTAACCTATCTAGATTAATATGTCACAACCTAAGATGTCATAAATATGTGTTATCATCATAGGGAACTCTTTGTCGTTTGTTATTTTTTGGTTTTGCTACTTTAAATAATTCAGAATTATTTAACGTGTGTTCCATCGGTTTAAGCATATACAGTCCGTTTATAATTTTAGCATGACAGATATCGAGTCCATTATTAGAAATAATAAACTCTTTATTATTGAAAGAAATTTTGAATTAATGTTATTGTAAAAGTGAAGAGAAATCAAATTCCTCAAAAAACCAAGAATATAATAAACATCGTTCAAAGCTAAGTAATTATATACAAAAAATAAATGGACTGTCCCTAATGCTTTAGCTGACACGAGCGCGCCACTACCAACTCTGAAATTGACTTCACCATCAGCCAACTCCCTTGACGAATCAAGCATATTTATTTTTCAGTTGAGAGATATACTTGTTACAGTTTCTCTTCCAATGACCTTCAACCCCACAGTGGAAACACTTTCCTTTGGGCTTGTTGTTTTTCTTGTTCTTCTTGGCTTTCCGCGATGTCTTGGCTTTCTTTACTCTTTTGTTCTTACTCTTGTCCTTACCATTGTTCTTCTTCCTTTTTTTGTTCTTAACAATATTGGAAGAAGGCTTTTGCTGGACAACATTTGCCTCACCCTCTTTGGTCATTCTAAGGTTGAGTGACTCAAAATTCTGTAGTTCATTCCACAATTGGGCCATGTTAAATTGTAACTTATCCATAACATAGTTGGTTGTGAACGCAGAAAAAGCTAGTGTGAGCGACTCTAGTATGATGCTAACTTGAGTCTACTCATCAATGGTCGTCCCATGTACTTCTGTCTCATGCGTTATGTTGATTATGTTCAAAACATCTTCTCGAACAGAAATACCCTTCCTCATCTTAGTTGTCATATAACTCCTAGTAGCCTAATGATGACTTTGATCGGACTGTTGCCTAAACATTGTCTGTAAAGATTCCATAATCTCATAAGCTATCTCCATGCTTTCATGCTTGATTCTCAGAACATCATTCATGTACAAGCATGTAGCACTTTGCCTTGTTGTTTGATATTATCCAAGCATCATATTTGTCCCTAACATTCTTAGGGGCGTTAGCAGCGGGCTCATCAGGACATTCCTCAGTAAGAATGAACTTATGGTTTTCACAAATCAACATTAAGTTCATATTTAATTTTCAACGTACGAAATTATCACCATTCAATTTCTGAAGAGTGACTAAAGCAGTAACAGGGTTGCCCATGATAGACATAATATTGATAAATGAAATTTTAAACATACATAATTCAATATAATTGATAAATATCTAGAATTCATAAAGTATACATGATGCATGAATGCAATCATAATAAACATAGAAATTTAGCATTTACTAATCATAATAAAATAACCCAACGATTAATGTGCCGTCTTAGGGTTTGTCAGATTAACTCAGAGTATCTATGAGACATTATCATCATTATTAATTAAAACCTAAAATATCTCATATTTTTTTAACAATAAGGTATCGCTTGTTTGATCAAGTCACAACTATCCACAAGAAAGCTTAATTGTGAGTGTACTAATGATGGAGACCATAGGTTACATTGAAATGTCAACCTTCTCCCACTTACTATTTTAGGATAATGTGTTTCTATTTTAACTAATCAATTAATTTCAAATTAAGACTAGTTAAAATATTAATCCTATGAATATTTAATTATCAATTAATCCAATCACGTTGGTCTAAGTTCGTTTAACTTTCTGAAGCTTCTAAGTCATAATTAGATGAACTTAGATGAACTAATTAATTATATTTATCAAAGTTTAATAAAACGTTTTTTTACTAAAGTCGGTTAACCTAAATGTTACTATAGCCATTAGTGTGGTGTGATTACCAAGTTTTAACTAGTTAAAACCTAGCCGCTTACATGCAATTGATTTCATAAAATAATACATATAAACATATTAGGGCAATCCTGATAAAACACGTTTCTAGAGATGATATGCATGATTAAATAAAACTGAGTGACATTTTCATGTATGACATGTGATCGACTAATGCATGATCATGTTATCAAACATAACAATTACACAATTATTTAACAATTAAATAAATAATAATGGGCTGAGTGACTATTGGGTATTTCTAAATTATAACCCTTGAAATAAAGAAATAAATTTACAAAGCGGACTTCAAAAATACATATTTCCCAAATATTGTCTTCTCCTCCTGATGTCCATCTTCATAATCTTCAAGCTTTGAAAAAACTCATTTTTAATTAACAAAAACTTTTTTTCTTAATTAAAATAATTTCTATAATTATCTCTTTCAATATAGTTGACTTTCACTTAGTCAAATAAATATTTTATTTGATTTGGTCAAATTTGGGTCAAACTAATCAGCCTATTAATTTTTATTTTTCATAAAATAAAAAATAAAAAATTAATTTAAAATTACACTAATTTCAGAATTTAAATGGATAATTAAAAGAGTTTGGATTTTAATAAAACACTTAGCTGATAGAGTTTGTTGCATGGTTTGTTAGAAACTTTTCTAAAGCGTGACAACAGTTGTCACCGACGATAGGACTCTCCGATCGCCGCCCATCGCCACTACTGCCAATCGCCACCGCTGCCCGCTCACCTCCGACAGCCGCCTGCCATGCCAGACAATCACTATTCACCACCAGTACAGTACCACAAGCACTGTTCACCTCCGTCGGAACAGTAAATTTCTGGCGTGATCAGTGTTTTCGCAGATGAACAATGTTTTGACAAATGAACAATGTTTTCGCGTGAACAATAAATTTCTGTCATTCGTCTCGTGTGTTCTTCGTCTTCTTGTGTTCGGAATATTTACAATAATATTCAAAATAAAATTACAAAAATTAATACGCCTCAATTCGGCTTACACAAGATCTGTGAATAATTAAAACAAAGTCTAACCCAATAATCATCGCATAATTAGCGATCCATTATTTTACATACATTCAAAAAATGTAACCATCAATCATCATACATATCTCATATTATATGAGACACGCCATTTAACATATAAATATATAAATACCGCTCTGCTACCACTTGCTGATCATCGCGGCGTGGCATTTTAAAAAAATAAATTTTTAATATAATAAAACTTGCGCAACACCACAATCACCGAATAAAAATATTTATTGAAAACTATTTTTCAATCACTTATGATCCCTTATATATATATATATATAAGTTAAATCTAAAACATACAATGTTAGGAATCGTATACCTCATGTAGTCTATATCAAGTGTCCTTGCAAAAATCGATCGATCCTCCGTTCCCACGAAATCGTTTCAACGACCAGTAGACTCTGAGATTCACACCAAGATCTTCCAAGTCAATCCTCAATGCACTAGGACGTGTGTAGGCGCGTAGAATATTACAAGACAATTTTTCTGTCTCTAGATATTCTCAACATATGAGATATAGAGATTTATTGAGAATGACTTAGTGAGACGATTTCTTAAAAGAACGTGATGATTATTCTTTTAGAAATTTGATTAACATTTAATCACATAAGAAAATCTCTCTGACACCAATCATGTTCTCAATTCAATTCTTGATTGACGAACTGATAATCTGATAAACTAATTCTCTCCTCTCTTTTTTCAAAAAACTAAGGCCATTAGAATAATATTTATATATATTCTAGATAATGGCGTATCATATTTTTAGAGATAAACTGAAATAATATTTAATTATAAATTACCAATTGTAGTGGGACCCACTATAACTGTGCACAATTACCGCCATGTGGCACTACAATGTTGCGCACTCACTACTGTAGCCACAGTAGTCCATGTCAATTTTTGATAGCCTATCAGTGATTGACACATGGCAATTACTGTGAATTAAATATTTATTTTAATCAGATAATTATGTAGATATCAGTTAATTCAAAATTAATATATCTGATTATCCTCATCGACTAACTTATCTGTTATTTCACAAATAACAGATTTAATTGATTTAAATTATTATCTAATTTCACAAATTAGATATCATGTCTCACTTATCGATAATTATTTATATATATATATATATATANGTGTAATATAGATGTGAGTTGAGGACCATGAACCTATAATCCTAAGCTCTAAATAAACCAGATTATTAGTTATATTTTTTAATTAAATAATCTTATTTATTAATTTCATTATTATTCTATTATAAATATAGAACTGCACTCTTAGAGATTATAGATTGTATTTATAGAATATTTTTATGTAGTCCACCAACATAATCATTTCATGTAGTTTTGTCATCTAATGATTGGTTCGTAAATTAAAACTGGTTAAAATTACCGTTTTTTCTTTTAATTACCTCTTGATCCTGAAATACCATTAATCCACTAGTGAATGACTAATTTATAATCTTATTATAAAATTTGGCTCAATAACCATTCAGTTTCAGAATTAACACTTAAGGGAACTAATATACGATCAACTAGAAAAGTTTAGATTCTAAATCTTGTAAGATCATGTCCCGAGCCATCCATATCACTAAATCTTCAAAACAAAGTCACTAGCCTGATTAACAAATAGACCTTAACGAGTGAATCAAAAGATCTAGTAGATATGCCTACGAGTTTATGACTACTCAGGATTCAGACTGATCTACATATGATCATCGAATTGATGTGTATTAAATTTTTATGATAAACAACACGTTAATAAATATACTAATTCGCATCGGTCATGTCATATATAATCTTATTATGTAAAGTACCTTCACTAATATGTCTATCCACATCAATGATCCAGATCTAGATCACACGCATTCATAATGCTTAGTGAATCGTACTAGCAACCATTCATTAAAGATTCTACACTTTAATATGTTGTTGACAATTTTATTCATTATCTATGATCTTAATCCTCTCGTAATAATACAAGATCATAGTCTCATTAATGAATATGAAATTTTCAGATATTTATATAAATTATTCAACAATAATTTAAAACAACAATTATTAGAAAAATGTAATCCTTTTTAGATTTCATATCAAAATATCAATACACATGCTTTGAGAGCATAACCTCCAACATTATCTATATAGGAATATCCTCTAGAAAGTGGTGTAGCCACTCAGCCTCCTCTCCACATTTGTCCAAAGCTATAAGCTCAGATTTCATAGTAGATCTAGCTATAACAATATGTTTTGAGGATTTTCATGCTACGGTGGCACCTCCTAATGTGAAATTATACCCACTAGTAGACTTCGTATCTTTCTTATCAAATATCTAATTTGCGTCAATATATCCTTCTAGGACCGCTTGATATCTTGAATAGTGTAGTCTTTAAATCCAAGTATGTCATAAGTACCTCAGTACTCTTACAATGACTTTCCAATGTTTAGCTCCAGGATTACTCATGAATCTACTTAGTTTACTTACTTTATAGGTTATTCAGGTCTTATACAACTCATCAAGTACATCAGACTACCTATCACTCTAGAATATTCTACTTAAGAGATACTCTCACCTTTATTCTTGGACAAATGTACACTTGTATCCATCATTGTTTTTGATTCACTAGTGTCATCTTTGCTAAATTCTTCAATAATAGAATCTACATAATAAGACTGACTTAAAATAAATCCACCTTATGTTCTTTTGATTTTTATTCTCAATATAACATCAAAAAGTCCCATGACCTTCATATCAAATCTAGATTTTTACACTTTCATAGATTTGATCATCTTATCATTACTCATAACGATAATCATGTCATCAACATACAAACACACAATGACATATCAATTTTTTTGTATCTTTAACATAGATACATTTATTACACTAATTGATTTTGAATCAAATTGACATCATGTGACTATCAAATTTTCATGCCATTATTTTGGCGCTTGTTTTAAACCATACACTGATTTGACTAATATACAGGCTTTCGTTCCTTACCCAGGAGCGGAAAACCCTTCTGGCTGTTCCATGTAGATTTCTTCCTTTAAATATCCATTTAAAAAGACTGTTTTCACATCCATTTGATAAACTTCAAGATTTCGCAAAGCTGCGACAAGTACCATCCTAATGGAGTTTCTTCTCTACACTAAAGAATATATATCAAAATAATCAAGACCTTCCTTCTGTCTGTTGCCTTTAATTACAAGTTTAGGCTTGATCAATTGATCAATTCATTTTCATTTTTTGTTTGAAAATCCATTTGGAACCCAAAGGTTTACAACCAGATGGAAGATCCACTAGTTCCCAAGTACAGTTTTGTAAAATGGAATCAATTTCACTTTTAATGGTCTCTTTCCAAAAAGGGCATTCATTGAAGTTTATAGCTTCATTGAACGTTCTTGTCTCACTTTCAATAATATAGGTTAGAAAATTAGGACCAAAAGTCTTTTCTGTCCTAGCTCTTTTACTCCTTCTAAGTCCTACCTTGACTTCTTCATCATCAATAGTCTCAAGAAGTCTTTGGTCATCACTATCTTCTTCACCAATAGTCTCAAGAAGTCTTTTTGAAGAGCTTGACTCTTCCTTGGATTTGTAAAAAAATACATGTTCAAAGAATGTTGCATTTCTAGACTCAATTATCGGGTTTTTGTGAATCTCAGGATTGCTAGACTTGTACACAAGGAACCGATACGCACTACTGTTATTTGCATAACCAATGAAAATACAATTGACATTTTTTTGTCATATCTTCACCTTTTTGGGTGTAGGTACCATCACTTTAGCGAGGCATCCCCACATCTATAAGTATTTGAATGAAGGTTTTCTACATTTTTATAACTCATATGAGGTCATATCCTCTTTCTTTTTAGGCATTTTATTCAAAAGATAGTTAGCCGTCAAAATGGCTTCTCCCCACATGTTCTAAGGTAATCCAGAACTGATCAATAATGCATTCATAATTTCTTTCAAGGTACGGTTTTAACGCTCAACAACACCATTGGCCCGAGGTTGAATAAGATGTTGTGGTCTAATATATAATCTCATGTTGAGCACAAGTCTCAATAAACGGTGATTTATACTCACCACCTCGATCACTTCTTATTACCTTAATTTTCTTATTCAGTTGATTCTCAACTTCATTTTAATAGAGAATGAATTTCTGTATAGCTTCATCCTTGCTCTTTAGCAAATATACATAACAACATTTTATGTTATCAATAACAAAAATAATAAAATACTTATTACCACATCTTGTTTGTATAAATTTTAAATCACATATATCAATGTGAATTAAATCAAGTGGTTCGGTGTTTCTTTCAACACTTTAGAATGATGACCTTGTTAATTTTGCCTCAACACAAGCTTCACATTTATGATTTGAATCAATATGAAATGTTGGTACATGATCTAAGTTAATTAATTTACGCACCTAGTCTACCATGTTGCAAATTGAAAGACTCAAGCAAGTAAACAAAAGAACTAACTTTATTAATATCAGGTTTGAGAAAATTCATTACATTGAGTTTGAAAATTTCGTCACTCATATAACCCTCACCAACATACATTTCGCTCTTAGACAATACAATTTTGGGTACTCAAATACCATATAAATTCCATGGTTATTTAACAGTGAACTGACACAAGGTTCTTCTGAATTTCAGGTACATACAAAACATTGTTCAGAGTCAATTCCTTCCTAAAAGTCATCTTCAAAACCACTTTTCCTTGGCCTTTGATCTCAGAGGTGGCCGACTCCCCATGAACAACTTCTCTCCATGCTCGATACCTTCAAAGATAGAAAACATCCCGTGATTAAAACATACATGGTCGGTAGCTTCAGTGTCAATCCATAATTCCTTTGGATTTGATCCAACCATGTTGACCTCAGAATCCACTGCTGAGAGGTTGATATAAGAAATATCTCGAGCAATGTTCTCAATCACATTAACCTCATTGTTTCTTCTAGGCAATCTATACTCATAAGATTTATGACCCAACTTGTCACAATTGTAGCACTTGAAACTTTGTTTTCATAGAAACCCCTTTTTAGGTCCCAGCTTGTTTGGACCATTCCCTTTATTGTTGGTCTTCTTGGTTTTAGAACATTGATCATGCTCCACAATGTTAGCCTTTAGTGCAGCAGCATGTTTTGGCCCTCTTCTTTTGGAATAGCCTATTATCTTCTTTGATTCAAGTCAAGTAGTAAGATCCTCGATGCTTATTTCCTTTTATTTATGCTTGAGATAATTCTTCCACGTAGGAGGCAATTTCTCAATAATACAAGCCACTTGAAATGATTCACTCAGCATGATTCTCATGTAGGATAATTTATAGTTCTTGCACTTGACTGATCACCATTTTAGAATCCCCCATTTTAAACTCCAGAAAGCGGGCCACGATAAATTTTTTGGTGCCCGCATCCCTAGTTTTGTACTTTCGTTCAAGAGATTCCTATAGCTCCTTGCTATTTTTTTCCACAATAAACATTATACAAGGAATTTAGCGAGACCATTCATTATGTAATTCCTACATAAATAATCAGAATATTTTCAAACATCAATAACACTGATCGTTTGAAAATCTTGCTCATCGTCATTGAGCTTAAGAGCTTCTTCAGTCAAGTATTTTGCTAGATTCATCGTGGTCAAGTAGAAGAGCATCTTTTGTTGCCACCTTTTGAAATTCAGACCGTTAGATTTCGCAGGTTTCTCTCCGTGAGAAATAGACATAGACATCAGTACCATACGGGCCGCATGGGTCACAGAAGGGCTCTGCACACCCAGATTTGGCATGGTTCACCACAACATTCCTTATCTAAAATATAAAAACTAGAAGTATATTAAGACTTTGAAAATTATGCTACTTTGGGCTGGCGGTTGCTAATGATAAATAGCAATCACAAGAGGACGCGCATGTGTGCCCGAGGTACAGAAGAAGGAGAAGAAACCGAACCCATCTTCCTAGATTAAGAAACGCAGAAGACAACTAGCATTAAGGCCCACCTCAAGCTAGCGGAAAAAGAATGATTGACGGATTTCCTGCGAAAAAAAGCCTTTTTTGTAACCACAGCCCAAGAAATGCCAAGTATACCGTAAAAATATAATATGTCATAAGTTGAATACTGACCCAACTGTCAAAACAGTGAAGTAGCGAAAGAGGAGTTTCACGCCAGAAAGGAATATGACCATCAAAGAACACGTTGACAAATTGTTAAAACCGGGCTTCATCAGGGAGGTAGATTATCTAGAATGGCTTGTAAACGTTGTCATGATAAAAAGGAAGAATGGGAAATGAGGAATCTGCACTTTTACATATAACCGTCAAGACGAATTGGTAGAGTTCTAAGACCCAATCTATGACCAGCCATCTCGACAGTATTCAGTTCCCAGGTAATTGGAGGGACAAATCCTCTTAAATTCCAATTTCTAAAGCAGAACTTCTATGTATAGTTATTTCCAGTTTCAAAAATTTAGAGAATATTAAAACTAAAATAGGTTGAAAAACCCAAATCAATTTTCAAAAACAAAATTTTGAACAATTTCTGAAAATCAAATTAATTTTCAAAATTAATCCTATAACGCAATAACTTGTATAAATATAATTGTTTAAAATTGTTAGAAATAGTGTATTGCATCATAAGATCAAATGGAAATAATAATAGTTCATCAATTCTGTAAATATATTGATTACAACAAGTAAATTATTATGAATAATAATGTATATACATTAAATACAAAATATAAATAAAATTAAATACCAATGTTAAATTAAAGCGGACAGAGTAACAATATTATGAGAAATCAAACCGAGTTCTATTTGCATAATTTCCTTAAAATAGTTACGCCACCTCACTTGTGGTAGTAAGATTGATAACGTCTATTTCCCAGGATAAAACGGTTTGAGGCAGCTGAAGAGCACCCAACTTCATCACCTTGATCAAACCAACTTGTCAGAATTCTATCACTATAGTAACGACGTAAAAACAAGACTTGGACCAAAAAACTAAGCTGTCGATAGAACTAGAAATAAATAGAATCAGACTAAATAAAAACTGAACAAGGACAGAACAAAAAACTTAACCAAGAAAACTTGAAGAAAAACTAGAAAAAATGTGGAGACCAAGAATTAAGAGAAAAAGAGAGCTAGAATGCTTCTTTGATGTGAAAAATGAGAAAGAGAATACCTTCTTTTATACTACTCATGGGGGATGGTGTCATGTAGAGTATTTAACTCATTAGAATGTCATTTAACCAAAATTAAGTCCAAAAACATTTTCCCATTAAATTTCAAAATAAAAAACATTTTGGGGCTTAAACTAAAAATTATATTTTATATTCTATGACCTTATGGGCTTCATATGAGAATAAAAATAAATCTAGAACTAAGAGAGCCTGTTGGCCCATATAGATGTGACCGATATAGAGAGAGCATTTAAGCTTATCAAATTATCATCATTGATACAAACATATTTATATATGCCACTCCAACATTTCTTCCCTTTCCAAAGTGAGATTTTTACAATTCCCACCTATTTTTCTATTCTCATTTAGCTCACTTTGGGAGATAATTTCTCATTCATCCCAAAGCCATCTTTGATAAATTAATAGTCGATTTCGATATACTCGCGGAGGAGAAATAAAAAATTTAAAGATCTTACACTTTTATGTAATGAGTCCTATCTAAAAATTTATCCAAAAATAGTGTACGAAAATGGTGTACAAAATACCCAATTTCCAACAGTGTGTGTGTGTGGGGGGGTCTCTATTGTACTGGGCCAGTATGGTATTATGGGTACTTAAAATATATTTAAGTTACCCCATTATGTAATGAGAGTAATTAAAAGGGAGAACTACAAAAATGACAAACTTTTTAACCCAAATTGCAAAAATGTACAAAATTTTTCTATTACAAAAATGGCTGAGATACGGTAAATAATATATTTACATACGTGTACTTTGTTAAACAAATGTTTTACGTTAATCATTTTCGACCGTTTGTGTAAATTTTTTTCTTGCAATTTTTACAGTTTGAGTTAAAAAATTAGTTTTTTCTGTTATTTTTTATAATTAAAATGGGTGTAAGAGTACCTTAAGTGTGTTGAACACCAAAGCACTCAAAATGTAGTATAAATGCCTCACTGTTCAACGTATTTAAAGTATACTCATACACAGCTTAGACATCCATGAAACTATAGAATTCTTTATGTACATATACAATTAATACTACTTAATAGTGGTTAGTTGTAGAAGATAAGTGGAATGTTTATTAAAACATTTCTCAATACGGTCCTTTTGTTTCAGTAGAGTTTCACATTGAGTATAAGCTTGGTTATGAGCACTATTAGGATATCCAATGGAATTTGTAATTTTTGTTCATTCTTCCAATTTGAAAATCAAGATGGATTATTCTCCAACATACTTTTGTTGGTGAAGACCAACAAAAGAGTCACCTCCTGCTTATTCTCCAACTTTGGGCTTGAATATGTAATAACATAAACAAAATACAACATCTTTAGATATGTTGTACGCTAAATAATTTGGGTATTCATTGAACCAAGATGGATTAAACCATCTTGACTTTAGCATAATTTTTTAGAGGAAAATCATGATTCCGAGGTTGACAGGCATCTTTTTATAAATATGCTCTTCGAATTCGATCTCGAACATTTGTTTATAATCTAAAATTCGTATTCAAATGCCTGGATCTACTGGGAGTTGTGCTAAATTGATTTCTTTAAACAAAATTTGTGAACTAGCAATTTTTTCTCTGTTGGCGAAGACAGTTCTATAGTCAATTATATTTTAAAATATCTTTTCATGTTTCAGGATCATAGTAGCAAAAACTAATTTTTATTATTTTATTTATGCTTACAAAGTGAAGTACAATAAGAAATAAAGTAAACAAAACCTTAAACATTAGTAGCAATCCTGAATTTAATAAAATAATTCAAATAATAATGAGCCAACATAATAATTAAAGTTTAGAGTTCTTAATTATTTACGCTTGCTGCTTTGGCAACTTTTATGTGTATATTTTCAATGTTTTTCTTTAATTTATAAACATAATTAATACAAAAAGTAAATAATATCATATAATAATAAAAATCAAACATGTAAAAGAAATAAATATTAAAATACTTACTCAATGAGGTCAAAGTCAAAAGAAGTGGAGATGTAACTTTAATTGAGATGGAAGAAATTTTTTACTACTCTCTAGCTCTTAGTACTTAAATAAACTAAGCTCTCAATACTACTCCACATAAATTTTTAATATGTGTAAAATTTATTCAATTCACCATCAATCTCATTTATTAATTTAAATGAAAATTAAAAAAAATATACATATTAAATTATTATATAGAAGAGTATTAAGCTCTCGATACTTTAGAAAGTACTAAAAAATTACTCAAGATGAGAGAAAGCGAGAGAGCTGCCTAGAAAAGTGAGTAAGAGAGAAATAGAACGACTAAGTTTAGAGAGAGAAAGTTGGCTATTCTATTTTTTCATTTGTAATTAAGTATTCATCAATTAAGTTAAATATTAAGTTTAATTAATAAAAGTGGCTCTGTTACGGTTAATGTCTTATTATAACTCATGATTCATATAACTAATTAAAATATGATTTATGACTTAATCAGTTATAATTATTCTCTGAGAAAATATGATCAAGTTAGTAGCCGAGTTTTTTTTTTCAAAAATAAAATATGATTAACTAAAATATCCAAAAAATAAAAGATCCTTAATTATGAATGGGACAACGTCATTGGACCCAAGAAGGAGGAAAACTATTTAGTAGTCGTGATTTGGTCCACTCATATTTAAGGATGTAATAAAATAGAAATTCAATTTGAGATGATTTAATTGTTTTTAATTACTAAATATTGATATCATAGAAGTTCAGATGCTTGTTTGAGTTTTCTATAAAAATAGTTCTTTTTAATCCTTGAATTTTCAACCTCAAGATGATCTTATTGAGTGCCATTATCATTTTACAATCATAAAAAGTTTATAGAAGAAAGCTACTCCTCGTCAACTCCTCAGTAATAATAAAAATAACTAAAAATATAAGAAGTTATGTATAAAACTATGATAAATAAACATTTCCAAAGTCATTTCTTGTGAAACTCTAATTTATGTACACGATTTTCTTATGCCTATATTTCTCACAGACTATTTTTGTGAACTTTTAACAGGGTTTAACGTACCCTTTTTGTCTATGGATGTTGCTCTATAATTTTTTGCATAGCTGTTTGAATATCATTATCGCCACTGCCACTGCCACTGCCACTGCAGTTAACCATAACTTTAGCTTGATTAGGGAGTGTTGGGCATAGCTTTTCCAAATAAGCAAGTGCATGAGATGTCTCCGATGCTGGTATTATGCCTTTTAATCTTGCTAATCTCTTGAATGCTGCATTTAACAAAGGAAATCAATGAACTAAAATAGAACAAAGAAGTAACTTTCAGTTGATGGAATATGCATTCCTATATATATATTATTAAAGGAATTTTTTTCCTCACACTAGAAAATAATGAGAGCAAAAAGAATAAGCATGGAATTGAGCAAATTTTTGCAAGCTTGAATTCAATATCTCCCTTTGTTCACAATTCGGCCTGTATTTATAGGCTTATAGTACAACTAAGTTCCCGAAATACATAATATTCTTCAAGATGAAGCTTATGTTCTGAGATTTGCTTTATCTTTTAGGTTAATGACTGAGTCTTGCTTATCAGTGTTAACAATTATTTAAATTCAGACCATCAGTTGTAGTGTGATGAATCTAACGGTTGTGATGATCGTTGCCTGCTTTGATTGGTTTCTCCGGCTTATGTGGCTTCCTAGGTGACTCTTGTAATTCCATGTTTGCCTCAGCAACTCCAGATCAGCCTCTTCAGATTCTGCCAACATTGTAAATTTGGCTATTCCCCATCATGCTTTCGTGGCATCAATTTTACTTATCTTTCTTTTCTCCTGACGTTGCTGAATACTGAAATCATTCCTGTTCATTTGCCCACATTACACTTAATGAGGTTTCTCATCATTAGAGTTTAATGATTTGATTCCTTTATTTCGATACTAGATATATGGGCGCTACCATTTCTTAGAGTAACCAATGAGTGATCTTTTGACAACTATTTTCTCCTTTTCTTTCCTTATTCACTGGAGCCTGCAATTATAATGTTATAAAAGAAATAACTACAATTAAATATTAATAATTACTTTACTAGTCTCGACACAAGAATTCACATTTTCTGTTCTCATTCATCTATTTTGACGCTTCGATTTCATGTGCGTTCTGACGTTTTGACTCTCCTTATTCATTTCTTTTCTCGCTTCCCATCCCTGTACTAAGATCTAATGGCTATTACTTACCTTTTTGCAGAATATGCCATCCTTCATTCCAGCTGTCAGCCTCCGAATAGGCATCAGCAGTGACAGTCTATTTTTCCTATAAACTTTTCTTCAATCGAGCGTGTGTTAGTCATCATTTCACTTTTCGTAATTAACTTCTATATTTTTTTCATGTCCGAAGCCAATATAAATTCCTCTATTCCCTTTCATTTTTATTCACTTTCTTCTCTTCTTCTTCATAAGTCTTCTATCTTCTCTACTCCTCTTTTCTTTCTCTTTTCTATTAGTAATTCTAGCAGCAATGAGTCGGGGTGTAGTTGAATTTAAGCTTACTGTTCCTCTAGTTAGAAACTTGGCTGAGCTTAGAGAGTTTATTTTTATCTTTCATGACGCATTTCCTTCTAATGTAGTACTTGGTTTAGGCAAGAGTAGGCACCTAGGTCATCCTTGTAGACCTCTATACCAAATAGCCTTAAGTCCTATGTACATAACTTTTGGTCTTAGACTTCTTTTCTCCCTATTTTTCCAAGAATTTTTCCATTTGTATGGCCTTGCCCCTTCTCAATTTACTCCCGACACATATAGGTTCCTCCTTGGCTTGGAGGTTTTGAATAGGAGATTTGGTTTGGATTTAAGAATTGACGAATTGAGATGTTGTTATGTAATTAAACCTAGGGATGAGATTTACTATTTTTCCAATCGGACTTCAGAAAAGAGAGGCCCAATGGTGACCAGTATTCCCCCACATGACAATAAATGGGAGAGGGATGTCCTTGTGATTAGTGGGAATTGGGGCGGTGATTGTCGCTGGAGAATTCTCAAGACCTGGGGGACTTTCAGTAAATAGTCAAAGCCCTATTTCTCACCTCTGTTTCTCTTTAAATTTACCATTATTACTTATTTTTTCTTCTTCCTCTTTTTTTTATATCGATTCTCTCTTTTCCTGCAGATAAACTAAAGAACATGAAGCCTTACATAACCTAGGAGACTGAATAAAAGCTAATACTCACTTTTCTATTGCTGGTACAGAAAGTCATCTGAGCTCTTAGACCCGTGCGATGACATCACGCTTGTCTACTCTCAGCCCTCGAGTTCAGTCTTGCCACTCATTGCCATGCCATTATCCATTCTTCTGCAAGATCTTCCCACTGTTTCTCCTTCATTTCTGTCTTCCACATCTGCTCTGTCGTCTTCTTCTTGTCTCGCGAGAGATTCATGTGTCTCTTCCAACCACTCTTCTCCCAGCGGTTTTGGTTTTGATTCTTAGGAGGAAAACACCTTAATTCAGAGAGTGTGAGAAATCTTAGTATGTCAAAATGACTTCTTACTATGGTGGGTGAAGTTGGGAGGCGAACTCACCCTAGCTATGACGAGACCAGTTCTTCGAGGGATCTTTCCATTTTTTATGCCCCTTTTGTTCAGGTTGAGGATTTACCCCCCCCTCCCCCGGTTCTGCAACTCCTCATCTTCTTCTTGCTGTTCTCACTCTATTCCTGCTAACCACTAGCTAAGATCCTACTTCCGGGTCTTAGGGAGTAGCTAGAGGTTCTGGTCCTTGACGGTTCAGAAAGTTCACTGATATACTAGCAACGATTTACTTTTTAGATGATGCTTAGTCCTCTCACACTGTTGCCCGCAGGATTAATTTCGATGTTGATTTGGTTAAGACCCGCAATTCTTGGGTTGATGATCTCATTTTTTTCTCTTCGTTATGATTTAGTCAGAGTATGACTCTTTGTCATTTTCTTTCTTCTTGATCATTTCCTTGCATTTTTCTTATTAATTTTGTTTTCTTTTTAGGCCTTAATTCATCATGATTGTTTTCAAGAGCTTCATGGTGCTCGAGACTTGGCCGTGCACAAGCTCCGAAGGGACATTGCTCACTGCACTAGCATTATAGAAGGTCTCCGTGAAGAAGTTACCCAATTGAAAAAGTCAAAGGCTGAGCTTTGTGAGACAATGAAGAAGCAAGCAACATAAGCTGATGGCGCTAAGGTAGAGATTCTGATTCTGACATAATCTTTGGGGGCTACAAAGGAGGCGTTGAAGACTGCTGAAGAGTCTTTGGCAACTGCTGATGCAAACAAAGCTCAAGCTCTAGAACAAAAAGGGAAAGAAGTTGGAGAAGAATATCAGGCTCTTTTTTATGAAGCTGAGCAAGTAATCTATAGAGTGGGTTACAGAGATGGCTTATTGAAGGCCCCTCCAAGAAAAACTCTTTACGATGTTCCTGTTAATGAGCAGAGTGAAGCCACCACTTCTATGGGCCAAGCTGAGATCAACCTTTCTGAAGCAGCTCCTGATGATACTCCTCTTGCAATAGATGTTTCAGCCACTACTGAGATTTCTTTTGGGGTTTAGAATGAGGACACTGCTTCTTTTTAGATTTTCTTTGTTTCAGTTGTAACATTTTTGCTTTTCCTGTAATTCCCTTTTTATCATGCATAAGATTTTTCGAATTTCTTGCCCCTTATTTTACTTTAGAGTTATATCAATTAGAATTGCTAATTTATTTCATAAAAGTTTATTAAAAAAAATTTACCTCATAAAGTCCATGTGAATTGCTTTCCTATTCTGAGCGGGTCTCCTTTACTTTGCTAAAGAATTTCTGTTCTGAAGCTCTTTACTTAACTCTTTTTTTCTTTTATGATGAATTTCTGTTCTGAAATTCCTCCTTTTTTTATTCTGAAGTTCTAACTTTTTCTTTTCTAAAATGCTGAAGCTTTTCTGTTATGAAGCCTTTCTGTTCTGAGCTTCTGTTCTAATTTTTTTGGTTTGAGCTCAGTTCCTCGTGTCCATTCTAAAAATATTTTTTTATCCTTAATCTGAACGGATTTTTTGTTCTTACCCTTTAACCATTGCAGCTTCAATTCATTTTAAGAGGATGACTTATGATTTGCCCATCCTAAGGATTTTCGCCCTTAGTTTATTCTGAGAGTTGGAGTTACGAATTGCCCTTCCCAAGAACTTATGCCCTTTGTTCTTTCTAAGAGTAAGACTTACAAATATCTCCTCCCAAGAACTTACGCCTTTAGCTCCTTCTGAGAGTAGAACTTAAGAATGGCCCTTCCCAAGAACTTACGCCCTTAGTTCATTCTGAGAGTAGGACTTATGAATTGCCCCGCTCAAGAACTTATGCCCTTAGTTCATTCTGAGATTAAGACTTACAAATTACCCCTCCCAAGGACTTACGCCCTTAGTTCCTTTTATTGCCCTTCTCAAGAACTTACTCCCTTAGTTCATTCTAAGAGTAGGACTTACGAATTGTCCCTCCCAAGGATTTACCCCTTTAGTTTCTTCTAAGCGTAAGACTTATGAGTTGCTCATCCCAATGACTTACCCCTTTAGTTCCTTAATATGCTTTCTTGGTAGAAGAGTTAGAGAGTTGACGTTAGAGTTTTTTACGTGGAAAACCCTTGCGGGAAAAAACTACGAAAAAATATTCACTATAAAATTCTAATTAAACAAATTACTTTAAATGAAATGCATTCCATGGTTTTCCCAGGTCTTCTCCTTCCTCTGTCTTCAAGTAATAATACCTGGTTCCTTCTACGCCACTGATGATGTATGTTCCTTCAAAAGCCAACCTAAACTTCTTTTCAGATTGAAAAACTTTTCTCAGGACTAGATATCCTTTTTGGAATTCTCGCTTCTTCATTTTTTTTCTTCAGATAATGGGATCTCATTTTCTGATTATATTGCGCTACTCTGATTAGGGCATCTTCTCTTCGTTCCTCCAATTCATCAAGGCTTCTTCTGAGGAGTTCATCATTATGTTGCTCATTCAGTTCTGATCTCACTGTGGACTTTCAATTTTGATAGGAATTACAACTTCCACTCCAAATACTAAGGCGAATAGTGTTTCTCCAGTTGTTTCTCTAGGAGTAGTTCTATATGCCCATAGTATGGCTAGTAGTTCCTATACCTATTTTCATTTTATGGACTCTAGTCGCTTCCTCATGACGTCGAGTATGATACAAATCGATCTCTCAGCTTGTCCGTTTCCCTGTGGATAGTATGGAGTAGAGAAATGATTGGTGATCTACAGTCCTTCACAATATCCTTTAACAATTCTTCCTGTGAATGGTAATCTGTTATCTGAGACCAATATCTTGTGTATTCCGTATTTCCATATTATATTTTTTCACAAAACTCTTTGACTTCTTCTTCCCAGATTCTCGCGGAAGCCTTCGCTTCTATCCATTTCATGAAGTAGTCTGTAGCTACTAGCAAGAAGCGCTTCTGAGCCCACACCATAAGGAGCGGACCAATGACATCGAGTGCCCACTACATGAAATGCCATGGTCTTACTACTTTTTTTAGTTCTCCCAGAGCTGTTCTGGTGACAAGGGCAAATCACTGGCATTTATCACATTTCATTACATATTGCTTAGCATCTCGATGTATTCCAAGCTAGTAATATGCCTCATTTAAAACTTTATGAGGCAACGATTTTCCTCTAGTGTGGTTTCTGCATACTCCTTCATGAATTTTGGCTACGGCATACTGTACTTCTTTCTCCTTCAAGTATTTTAGATACGGTCATGAATTTTTTTTCATATAATAATTCATTTATTAATGTGTACCTTGCACTTTGCTGCTGGACTTTTTTCGTAAGGAGTATATCTTTAGGAAGTACTTTCTTTTCGAGGTAGATGATTAAATCATGTTGCCAGTTGGGTTCCTTTCCAATTTCTACTTTAGCAATGTTATTCAATGAGATTCAAACACTTAGTTTCTCCAAGAATTCTACCGGGACATCTCTTTTATATGAGAACTTTAAAGATGGTCCCAAATTTGCTAGCACGTCTGTATGTTCATTCTCAGCTTTTGGGATCTATTGAATCTCATAGTTTTTGAATGAGCTTAGCAGTTCTTTTGCCCGTTGTAAATAACTTAACATTCTCTCGTCTTTAGCTACATACTCTCTCGCGACCTGTTTGACAATCAACATGGAATCACAAAATGTTTTCACGTCAGTTACCTCATATTCCCGTAGTAAAGATATTCCTGCTATTAACGTTTCATACTCAACTTCATTATTCGATGCATTAAATCCTAAGGTGATATAATGCTCTAACGTTTCTCCAAATGGGGTTTGCACCACTACTCCAACTCCCGCTCCTTTTTTGTTGGAAGCACCATCAACATATAGTTTCCAAGATCCATTCTCAATTTCTTTTGGTGGTTATGGATTAACTATTTCTCCGATGAAGTCTGCGATGAAATCCGCTAGCACTTGCCCCTTGATTGAAGTTCTGGGCTCGTAATAAACCTCATATTGACTTAATTCAATTACCCATTTTGTTGTTCTCCTGCTCACCTCTGGGGAGTGTAGTAGACTTTTAATAGGTGAATCCGTCAATACCTTAATACCGTGTCCCAGAGAATAAGGTCTTGGCTTCATAGCAACAATCACGATTGCCAGTACTAATTTTTTCATCTTTTCGTATCTTGATTCTGCCGGTACCGAGATTTTACTGATGAAGTATATGGGCTTCTATTTATTTTCTTCCTCTCTAATGATTACGGAACTTACAATTGTCTCTGAAACTACAACATATAAGAGGAGTTGCTCACCAAGCATTGGTTTTAAGAGTAGTATGGGAGCACTGGGTACTCTTTAATTCTATTGAAGGCGACTTCACACTTTTCATCCCATCTGTCTATAGAGCTCTTTCTCAACTTACAAAGAATGGCTTGCATTTATCTGTTGATCTATAAATAAATCTATTGAGCATTGCGAGTCTTCCAGTCAATCCTTGAATTTCTTTTTTAATTCTCGCTGACTTCATCTCCATTATAGCCTTCACCTGATCTGGGTTAACTTCTATCCCTCGTTGGGTTATTAAATAGCCAAGGAACTTCCCTGCAATGACAACAATTCCAGATTCAGCTTCATTGAGTTTTTTAAGACTGGGAAAGCCTCCTCGAGATTTTGGATATGGTTTCCTCATTTTTTTCTTTTTACCAACATGTCATCCACATATACCTCTATATTTCTTCCAATCTGTCCATGGAATATTTTATTCACTAGCCTTTGGTATGTAACTCCTGCATTTTTTAACCCAAAAGGCATTACCATATAAAAATAGATGCCATACTCTATCATAAAAGAAGTTTTTTATTGTTCAGGTTGGAACAGTTTCACTGCGTTATATCGGAGTAGGCGTCCGTAAAGCTGAGGAGCTCATGTCCAAATGTGACGTCTACCATTTGATCAATCCTAGGTAGCGGATAGTCATCCTTTGGAGAAGCTTTTGTTCAAGTCGGTGAAGTCCATGCAGATCCTCCATTAACCACTCGTTTTTCGTACCATCACCACATTGGCCAACCATTCCAGATAATCAACTTCTCTAATGAATCTAGTGCATAGTAGCTTATCAACTTCTTCCTTTACCGCTCTATTCCATTCTGATGCAAAACTCCTCTTCTTCTATTTTACTAGTTTTGCTGCTGGATTTGTGTTCAGCTTGTGGCATATGATCTTTTCTGAAATTTCTGGCATTTCTTGTGCGGTAGTGGAAAAAACAACTTTGTTCCTTTGTAGAAATTCAATCAACTGGTCTCTCTCTGTTCGTTCGAGGTGAGTGCCGATGTTCATCATTTTTCGTGTTCCTTCTTCTAGGCATACCAACTCTATTTGTTCTCCCACCTTTCATCTCAGGCCGTCTGACCCGTCCTCCTATGATTACTATTGAACTATTTCCTTCGGTTGTTTGGGGTCTGCTTTTTCTGTAAGTTTTTTCTTTGCAGTCTCCAATGTAGTCACAGAAAAGATGCGGGCAGCAGCCCTGTCTCCTTTGGTGGTCTTAATTCCTTCTAGTGATGGGTATTTTAATACTTGGTAGAAATTTGATGGTATGGCTTTCATCTTATGCAGCCACGTTTTTCCCAGAATAACATTGTATGGATATGAAGTACCTAAATTCATAAATCCAGTCATATATTTAAAAGGTTCAGCGCATACATGGAGAGTAAGAGTCCCCTCCGAGTAACTGATAGCTCCATTAAATCCTATCTATGGTTGTGAGATTCCTTGTAGCTTCTGTTCTCCCATTGACATTTGTTCTAATGTGGTCCGGTATAGTATGTTCACCACGCTTCCATCATCCACCAGAACTCTTCTAAAAAGGCAATTATCGACTTGTATCGAAATGGCAAGTGCATCATTATGGTGTCCGTCATGTTCTAGATCTAGATATCAAATATCAGTGGGAGATTCTCGTTGTCAGATGAACGATTTCCCATGCGCTTCTCCAATATTGGTTTCTTGCAGTACTGCTTCATTTCCTTCTTTGTTGTTCCCTCCTGCTCTGTCAGTGTAATGATGGTGTTGACAATGCGAATAGGTTGTTTTCCTTTGTCATGCTTTTCATCTCCAAGGTCTTCTTTCTCTACCTCCTGCTTCTGCTATTCTCTCTTCACAAATCGACATAGGTATCCATCTTTTATAAGCTCTTCAATGTAATCTTTGAGTTGAAAAAAATCTCTGGTGTAATGTCCGCTACTCCTATGAAAAGAACAATATTTATCCTTATCTTTGTAATTTGGCTCTTTTGTGAGGGGCGCTGGCCATTCCAACCATGACTTGTCTTTGATATGCTCAAGAAAATTTATTTACTAGGAGAGTCAACTATCTCTTGGATGTACTCTACTTGAGTCTTGCCTTCGGTATTCTGTCCTTTCTCATATTCCATTCCTTTCGTCCATTCTGTTCGCTCTGTCAGTTCTCTTCCTTTCTAATCTAGAATTCCATTCTCACTTCTGTGATTCTTCCTTTTTTTTTTTTTTCGTTCGTTTGCCTTCAACAAGCTCTTCACTTCTTTTTCCAACGTGATGTAAGTCTGGGCTCGCTGGAAAGTTTATGCCATAGATAGAGGTTTTGTATTGGACAAATCATCAAACAAGGGTGAGTTTGGTCCCAATTCTCTTCTAAAGCTGATATGAAAATCCGATCATCATAGTTTTCAACCTTCACCATCTCATCTTTGAATCTATGGGAAAAATCTCGTAAAGACTCTCCCTCCTTGATCGTGATCGTGAGAAGGTGCTTTGTGTCTTCCATTACTGCCCAATACATTGAGTATTGTTCTAGAAAGACAGAAGACATAACAACAAAGTTAGTAACCGAATAGACAAGAAGTGAATGATATAATTTTAAGGTTGTTCCATCCAGACTGGTTATGAACTTTCTACACATTAATTCATCCTCATGCGAATGTAGTGCCATTATCTTTCTGAACCGACATAAGTGATCAACTGGATTTGGTTTTCCTTTATTATTTTTGAACTTCGGAGTCACAAATTTCTTAGGTACAAGAGCCGCCAGAATTTCTGGGCTCAACGGCATACGGGTGAGAGATTCAAGGTCACTTTTTCTAGTACTCTCCAAGTTCTTCATCTCCAGCATCTTTCATTCCAGTAATTCTTCTACAACTTCTTTTGTGATAACTCTGGGCTGGCAAACCTCCTCCACAGCCTCCTCTTCTCGGTTCTGAGACTAAATTTCCCATTCTTCTCGTTGCACATTCCTACTATTCTTATGGTTTTCCTGTCTTACCTCTCACATGTTGTTCTATGAACGGACGTTCTGTTCTTCATTATTTTCTCTTTGGCTGACCTCAGCACGTGTCTGAGCCATCTCTTGTTGAAGAGCATGGATATGTTCTTGCGTAACTCTCCACGCGTCCCGCTGCGTTTCTGCGTTCTGTTCTTCCATCTCTCGCATCCCACACAGAATTGTCTGGAGTATCTCTGCTGGTGGAGTCGGCTGATCTGCTTGGCCATTACTGTTTCTGGATCCATTGCCTTCATTATGGGCTGCGTTGGATCTAGTTCTAGGCATGTTTAGTATTTTTGGGTGGGTTTCTCGAGCTTTTACTCTAAGCTCTCAATGAAAGCACAAAAAATGTAAATGATTTTTTCCTCACACTAGAAAATAATGAGAGCAAAAAGAATAAGCATGGAAGTGAGTAAATTTTCAGCCTGTATTTATAGGCTTATAGTACAACTAGATTTCCCGAAATACATCAAGAATAAATGGAATATTCTTCAAGATGAAGCTTATCTTCTAAGATTTTCTTTATCTTTTGGGTTAGTGACTGGATCTTGCTTATTAGTGTTAACAACTATTTAAATTTAAACTGTTGGATGTAGTGTGATGAATCTAACAGTCGTGATGATCGTTGCCTGCTTTGATTGGTTTCTCTGGCTTATGTGGCTTCCTAGATGACTCTTGTACTTTCACGTTTTGCCTCAGCAACTCCAGATCAGCCTCTTCATATCTATCAACATTGTAATTTTGGCTTTTCCTCATCATGCTTTCGTGGCATCATCTTTAATTATTTTTCTTTTCTGCAGATGTGGCTGAATACTGAAATTATCCCCATATATATATATATATCTAATTGTATATATTGTTGGGTATAGTACCCTCAAAATATGTGTAAAGACATTTTAATTTGAAATTAATAAAAATATATTTTTTTATAATTGTCTTTCCTGAATTATTATTGAATAATTTGTATAAATATCTGAAAATTCCATATTCATTAATAATATTATAATCTTGTATTAGTACGAGAGGATATATCATAGATAATGAATAACACAATATATTAAAGTATGAAATCTTTATTGAATGGTTGCTAGTACGGTTCACTAAGCATTTTGAATACATGTGATCTAGATCCGGTTCACTGATGTGGATAGACATCTTAGTAAATGTCATTTATATAATTAGATTATATAGTTAATTAATATATTTATTAACTTTGTAAATCAGTATAAAAATGAGTAGTCATGAACTCCTATACATGTTTTTAGATCTTTTGATTCATTCATTAAGATTTGTTTGTAAAACAAGCTAGTAACTTTTATTTTGGAGATTCAGTGATTTGGATGGCTCGGAACATGATCTTACAATATTAGAAATCTAAGCTTTCCTAACAAATCGTATATTGGTTCCGTTAAGTGTTAGCTTTGGAAATGAATGATTATTGAACTCAATTTTATAATACGATTATAAATTAACCATTCACTAGTAAACTAATGGTACTTAAAGATCAATAAGTAATTAGAAGGGTAATATGATAATTTTGACTAGCTTTAATTCACGAACTAATAATTGGAGGATCTAGATGAAGTGATTATATCAATGGACTACACGAGATTACTCTGTAAATATATTTTGTAATTACTAAGAGTGCAAATCTATATTTATAGTGGAGTAATAATAGAATTAATAAATGAATTTATTTAATTAAAGAGTTTAATCAATAATATAATTTATTGAAGCTTAGAATTATGGGTCCATGGTCCTCAACTCACCTTTGTACTATACAATCAATGGTGTGAATGTTTCAGGACATAAGAAAATGACTAGCTTCTAAAAGAAATTAAGTTTCTAGGGCAAGTATGTAATTATGTGAAATTAATTATAGTAGTTTTTGGAAATTACAATTAATTAATTATAATGATTATTTTTTTAATTAATCGATAAGTGAGACATCATATTTGATTTTATGAGATTAAATAATATTAAATTATTATTAGATAATAATTTGAATTTGAATTAACTAATATGTTTTTTTTGAACTAATAGATAAGTTAGTTGATAGATGTGATCAGAAACGTTAATTTTGAATTAACTGATATCTAAATATTTTTTGATTAAAATAAATAATAAATTTAGAAAAATAACCACGTGACATGTCGGACTGCCACATTCCAATCACTGATTTTTGAATCAGGAATCGGCATGACACTACAATGTGGCGCAGGTTGTAGTTGGTCCCACTACGATGAAATATTTATAAATAATTTATTATTTTACGAAAACCCTACAAATCAATTGAGCCTTGATCTAGACTATATGATAATATTCTATTGACCTCATTAAGCAATCATAGGGGGGATTAATTTGTTAATAAAAGCTATGTGAATTCTCAATTCTCTCTTAGAGTTCTATCTCAAAACTCATTATTCAAATCTCTAGATCTCATGTGTTAAGTACATCTAGAAACAGAAAGTGTTCTTGGTTTATTATATGTGCCCACACATGTCTTAATGTGTTTAGGGATTGATTTGAAAGATCTTGGTATGAATCTCACAGTTCATTCTTTGTGAAATCTTTTGCTCGTTGTTTTACTAGAAGATAGAGATAACGCTTGATAGACTTTGAGAGGTATTATTACTTTCTATGGATATCTTTAATTTAATGTGTATATATACAATGGATCCGTTGAGAAGAATTAATTCACAAAAAATATTTTTGGAACTTTTTACGTCGCGATTGATTTTTCAATCAATAAATTTTTTAAATAAACCGCCTCTACTGCGCACCTCGATTTCTAACAATTGGTATCACATCAGTCTTCATATATGTATACATTAAATGTTGTATGAGTTTTCTTACATTATTCAATATATATTTTGATATGTATGAATGAATTGATGGTTATGTTTTTTGAATGATTGGTTAATGATGAATCGTTATCTATATCGTGATTTTTGGGTCTAGGCTTTGTTTTATTTATTTTTAGATATTGTGTAAGCCATTTGGAGCATAAGAATTTTTATATTTTTATTTTGAATATTATGTTGTAATTTTCCATACGCGAGAAGACGAAAATCGGACGAGACAGATGCGTAGGAGAAGAGGAGGAGGAGTTCCGTGACGAAACTCCACCGCTGGCGGCGAGATTGCCCCGCTGCGACCGCAAGACACTGGTTGCGGTGCCGGGAGTGGCGCCGTCGGCAGTGGCCGGGCAACCGGTTGCTGCAGTGGGAGTGTCCTGCCACCACCGCCAGCGACAAACCATGTGATTGTCAGGGTACGATTCGCAGATACTCTAATACCGTGTTTCCATCTTTCTGTGATGCTTCGCGAAAACCCTAATTCTATAATTTATCTTTTAATTTTTTAAAATTAATGAAATTTTAAAATTGTTTATTGATTTTAATTTTTTAAAATTAAAATTAATTAATTGATTGGGTTTGAACTTAGTTTGATAAGTCATTAATTATTTTTTGAATAATCAAATTCAATTAATTTTATTAGAAAGTTAATGAGATCATTTAATTAGGAAGATGGTTTATCCTAATTAAAAAATATTTTGATCAAAACTTAAAGATTATGAAGATTGACCTCTAATGGATAATGAGCATTTTTTTTGGAAATATATATTCTCGAAGTTCATTTTATAATTATTTTTATTTTTCAAAGGTTATAAATTTATAAATACCCAATAGTCACTCAGTTCATCATTTGTTCATTTATTTATTTAAATAGATTGTTATTGATTTGATTAATAACATGATCATGCATTAGTCGATCACATGCCATACATGAAACCTCACACAATTTTTTTAATCATGCATCTCATTAGAAGAAACATGATTTATTAAGATTGTACTAATATTTAAATTATTTTGTAAAATTAATTGTATATAAACTGTTAAGTTTTAATTAGTTAAATTTGATAATCACACCACTCTAAAGACATACGTTTAGTTAGGCCTTTAAGATAACCGACTTTAATTAAAAGTATTTAATTAAAGTTAGATGAATGTAATTGGCTAATTATTCTAAGTTCACCTAAATTAGTCTTAGGCTCTTTGGAAGATTAAATGAACTTAGACCGATTAGATTAGATTAATAAATAATTTTACATTCATAGGGTGCTAGTAATTAATTTAGAAATAATTGATTAGTTAATTAGAAACATATTAATTACAAAATAGTGAGTGGGAGAAGGTTGACATGTCAATGTAACATATGGTCTCCATTATTAGTACAACAACGTGAGATATGGTGAGGGTCTCGAGATGGTTTTGTTTCCGTCCTCCTAAGGAAGGTTTCGAACTGTATCAATATCAATGTTGGCTTCTTATGAAGATAAGACAAAGTTATCTATTTTATATTTGACCGACACAAAGGTGACATTTTCTAAATTAAGTCATGAATTCCGAATAATGGGTTACACTCACAAAGTCACAATTAAGTTTTGGGTGGATAATTGTGACTTGACCAAATAATCGGTACCTTATTATTAAAAGAGAAAATATGTGATATTTTAAGTTTTAATTAATAAGAATGAGAATGTTTCATAAACAATTTAGAATTAATATGATTGACCCTAAGGCGACACATTGATTGATGAGTTGTCTTATCGTGGATTAATTATTGTTAAGTGTATGTGTTTGATATGTTGCATTCATGCATCACATTTACTTTTCAATTTTTTTTATATTTATTTCAATTATATTGAATGATGTATGTTTTTATTTATTTTCAGTTATTATTATATCTATCATGGGCAACCCTATTACTGTTTTACTTGCAATCGAAAAATTGAATGGTGATAACTTCATAAGATGGAAATCGAATTTGAATCTATGCTTATATGCGAGAACCACAATTTTGTTCTTACTGAAGAATGTCATGAGTAGCCCGCTGCCAATACCTCTAAAAACATTAGGGACAAATTTGATGCTTGGATTCAGTCAAACAATAAAGCTAAGTGCTACATGCTTGTGAGCATGAATGATGTTCTCAGAACAAAGCATGAAATCATAGAAACTACTTATGAGATTATGGAATCTCTACAGGCGATGTCTGGACAACAATCTGATCAAAGCGTCATGAAACTACTAGGAGCTACATGACTACCAAGATGAAGCTACTAGAAGTTACATGACTACTAAGCTACTAGGAGCTGCATGAGCTACATCAAAGTCATCGTGAACATGTTTTGAATATGATCAACATATCGCATAAGGCAGAAGTATATGGGGCTACCATTGATGAAAGAACTCAAGTTAGCATTATACTTAAATCGCTCACACCTGATTTTTCTGCGTTCACTACCAACTATGTTATGAACAAGTTGCAATTCAACATGACTCAATTATTGAATGAACTGCAGACTTTTAAGTCACTGAGCAAGAGTATGACCAAAGAGGGCGATGTAAATGTTATTGAGTAAAAGCCTTCTTCCAATGTTGTTAATAGTAACAAAAGGAAGAAGAACAATGGTAAGGGTAAGAATAAGAATAAGAAAAGAAAGAAAGCCAAGAGATTACCCAAGGCCAAGAAGAACAAGAACGATAAAAAACCTAAGGGAAAATGTTTCCATTGTGGGGTTGAAGGTCACTAGAAGAGAGACTGTAACAAGTATCTTTATGAGCTGAAAAAGAAAGGTAAATTTGATTTACTTGTACTTGAAACTTATTTAGTGGAATATGATTTGTCATCCTGGATTATTGATTCAGGAGCCACTAACCATGTATGTTCTTCTTTGCAGATGCTTGATTTTTTCAAGGCAACTTGCTGATGGCGAGATTAAAATGATAGTTAGCAGTGGTGCACTCGTTTCGGCGAAAGTATTGGGAACAATCCATTTAAATTTTGGAAATAATTATCTTGTTATGAACAATATTTATTTTATTCTTAGAATCTCTAGAAAGTTGATTTCTTTATCATTGTTGCATGAACAAAATTATGATATTTCTTTTAATAATAATATGTGTTATTTCTAAGAATGAATTTGATATTTTTCGTGCAAAAGTTTCAAACCAACTGAACGAGCATTAAATAATTCAGAATTATTTAAAGTAGCAAATCCAAAATGTAGCAAACGACAAAAGATTTCTCAAGAAGATGATATGTATCTATGACATTTTAGGTTGACACATATTAATCTATATAGAATAAATTGATTAACAAAGCATAGTGCTTTGAGAGAACTAAATGTTGAAACTTTTTTTGTTTGTGAATCTTGTCTGGAGGGTAAAATGATAAAGAGATCTTTCTCTGGAAATGATTAAAGAGCCAAAGAACCATTTAAGATAGTACACAGTGATGTCTGTGGACCAATCAATGTACAATCTAGAGGTGGTATGAGTATTTATTCACTTTTATTGATGATTACTTTAGATACCTAATGCAGAGAAAGTCTAAAACTATTAGAAAGTTTAAACACTTCAAAGCTAAAGCTGAAAAGTAATTAGGTAGATCTTTGAAAACACTTTGATCAGATCGAGGTGGTGAATACTTAAATTTAGAATTCAAGGATTGACTGCTGGAGTATGGCATTCTATCCTAACTCATAACACCTGGAACGTCACAACAAAATGGTGTTTCAGAAAGGAGAAACATAACCGTATTATATATGGTTGTGCCGATGTTTAGCTATTCATCACTACCACTCACATTCTGGGGATATGCACTTCAAACGGTAACTTACATCTTCAATGTAGTTCCTTCTAAGTCTGTAAGTAAGACACCTTTAGAGTTATGGAATGAGTTCAAACATAGTTTGCGTCATTTTCGTATATGGGGGTGTCCAGCTCACGTTCTTATACCTAAGACTGAAAAGTTAGTCTCAAGGTTTGAAATGTGTATTTTTGTTGGCTATTCTCCAAAAAACAAGAGGTGGGTACTTGTATAGAGACAAGGATAAAAAAGTGTTTGTATCGAAAAATCATACTTTCCTCGAACACGACTATATGGTAAACTACAAACCTTGGAGTAAAGTAGTTCTCGAAGAACTAGCACCTGATGAGTTTAGACTATTTTCATCATTAACTAATAAATGACTAACAATAGAACTCAAGGTACAACATTGTAGTGGGAGGGTTGTAAGACAACCTATTCGCTATGAACTCAAGGTATGTGTCCTAGTGTCATACACTGATAAAGATGATCCAGTAACCCTTAAAGAGGCAATGGATGATCCTGAACAAGATGCCTTGAACCAAGAAATAGAATCGATGTATTCCAATTCTGTCTTGGAACTTGTAGATTCACCTAAACAAGTCAGGCCCGTTGATGTAAATGGATCTTCAAGAAAAGGAGCCGAAGCCTATACTAAAAGGAAAAGAGCTGAAGGTATGACTAGTAGCTTGGATCAAGGTCTGACTAGTAACCAAAGGCTATACTAAAAGGAAATGAATCAATTACAAAGGGACATTATCTCCCGTTGCCATGCTAAAATCCATTCACATTCTTTTATCCATAACCATTAGTTTAGACTATGAATTAAGGAAAATGGATGTCAAGACAACCTTTCTGAATGACTTTTTTGAAGAAAGCATATGTATGATGCAATCAGAAGGTTTAGTGAAAATGGGTAAGATCAGAAAGTATACAAGTTGCTTAATCCATCTATGGATTGAAGCGAGCATCAAGATCTTTGAATCTTATTTTTGATGAAATTATTAAATCATATGGCTTCAAACTAAATGTTGATGAAGCTTGCATTTATTATACATCAAAATTAAGATAATGGTTTTCTTAGTTCTTTATGTAGATGATATTCAGCTCATTGGGAATGATGTGAAACATTTGTCGAAAGTAAAGAAATGGTTTGTTGAGAAATTCCAAATAAAAGATTTAGGAGAAGGGATCTATGTTCTAGGAATTCAAATCCTATGGGATAGGAAGAACAAGCTCTTAGCACTTTCTCAGCCGTCTTAGTTGATAAGGTGCTAGGCAGATTCTCTACAGAAAGTTTCAAGAAATGTCAATTACCAAGCAGACATGAAATTGCCATTTTCAGTTAGTAGTGTCCTAAGACACCTCAGTAGGAAGAGGATATGAGAAATGTTCCTTATGATTCAGCAGACGGAGTCTCATATATGTAATGTTGTGTACGAGGCTGGACATCTGTTATGCAGTAGGAATTGTCATTCGTTATTAATCAAATCCTAGTTTTGAACATTGGACTGCAGTAAAGCACATTCTCAAGTATCTTTAGAGAATGAAAAATTATATGCTTGTTTATTCAGGAGGAGACTGAACCCCCACTGGATATATTGATTTTGATTTTTAGTAAGATAGGGACAGTCGAAAGTCGACGTCTGGATCAATATTCACCCTAGGTGGATGAGCCATACTTCTTGAGAAGTCATTTAAAGGTCATGTGTGAAATATGGGGTTGAGAGACATGCAACATTCGCTTTAGGATAAGTGGGAGACTATTGGGCATAAATCCCTCAAAGCATGTGTAAAGACATTTTCATTTAAAATAAATAAAAAAACATTTTTCTTATAATTGTCTTTTATGAATTATTATTAAATATTTTGTATAAATATATGAAAATTCCAATTTCATTAATAAGACTATGATCTTGTATTAGTATGAGATGATTAAAATCATAGATAATGAATAAAATAGTCTGCAACATATTAAAATATAGAATATTTAATGAATGGTTGCTAGTACGGTTCACTAAACATTTTGAATGCATGTGATCTAGATCCGGATCGCTGATGTGGATGGACATTTTACTGAATGTACTTTATATAATTAGATTTATAGGACATGACCCATGTGAATTAATAATTTTATTAACTTACTGTTTATCATAAATATTTAATACACATCAATCAGATGATCATATATAGATTAGTCTAAATCCTGAGTAGACATAATGCTATACATGTCTATTAGATCTTTTGATTCACTCGTTAAAGTTTGTTTGTAAAACAAGCTAGTGACTTTTGTGTTGGAGATTCAGTGACATGGAAGGCTGGAAACATGATCTTACAAGATTTTGAATCTAAGATTTTTTAACGGATCATATATTGGTTCTTTTAAGTGTTAATTCTGGAACTAAATGGTTAGTAAATTCAAATGTGTAATATGATTATAAATTGACCATTCAGTAGTGAATTAATGATACTTAAGGATAAAGAGGTAATTAGAAGGGTAAAATGATAATTTTGATTAATTCTAATTTAAGAATCAATAATTGGAGGGCGTAACTACATAAAATGATTATATCAATGGAGTACACGAGATTACTATGGAAATATATTTTGTATTTATTACGAGTGCAATTTCATATTTCTAGTGGAGTAATAATGAAATTAATAAATGAGATTATTTAATTAATAATCTGATTTATTGAAGCTTAGAATTATGGCTCCATAGTCCCCAAACGACTTCTATACTACACAGTTTACGATGTGAATATTTTAGGACATAAGAAGATGACTAACTTGCAAAAGGAATTAAGTTTCCGGGGCTTGTATATATTATAAGATAATTATGTGAAATTAATTAATTAAGAATAAATTAATTAAATTAATTATTGTAATTTTTAGAAATTATGATTAATTAATTATATCGATTAGTTTTTGAATTTATGAAATTAAAGAACATAAAATTATTATAAGAAATAAATAATAAATTTAAAAAAATTACCAGGTGGCATGTCAGACTCTCACATGTCAATCAATGACTATTCAATGGTTGTCATGACACATTGTAATGCTGCATGACACTATAGTGGCACGTGACACATTATAGTGCCACATGGCACCACAATGGCACGTGACACACTTAGCACCACACGACATTACAGTGGTGCGTGGGACTCTGTAGTGCCTCACGAAACTACAATAGTTCACGGCACACTGCAATGTCGATGGCACTGCAGTGACACATTTGTAAATAATTTATTATTTTATAAAAATCTAATGAGCCTTGACCTAGAATATATATAGATTATGCTCTATTGGCCTTATTAAGCAATCATAAAGATGACTAATTTGTTAATCAAAGCTCTGTGAATTCTCCAATTCTTTCTTAGAGTTTTGTCTCAAAAGTCCTTATCTAAATCTCTATATCTCATGTGTTGAGTACATCTAAAGACAAAAAAATGTTCTTGATTTATGCTACGTGCCCACACACGTCTTAGTGTGTTTGAGGATTGATTTGAAAAATCTTGGTGTGAATCTCATAGTTCATTCTTCGTGAAATTTTTCGCTCGTTGTTTTACTAGAGGATAGCAATGACGATTGATAGACTTCGAGATGTATTATTACTTTCTATGAATGTATTTAATTCAATGTATATATATAATGGATCCATTGAGAAAAATTGTTTTTCATAAAAAATATTTTTGGGAACTTGTAGTGTCGCGATTGATTTTTCAATCAATTAAAATTTTAAATAAATTGCATTCGCTGCGCTCCTCGATTTCTGACATATATACCTTTTAATGATTCTTCATTGATAACACTGTAATACTTAGCATGACCTAAATCTTTCAAATAATTGTTCTCGAGTCCACCTCCAAGGTAATCAAAGCTACAACACCACGATGAAAAATATGAAGAATTAAAGAAAAGTTGGATTTTCATTTCAAATAACTTCGACTTTCTAGTCCAGCCCTAGGATTATCTAAGCTACACCACCATAATGGAAAATACATACAATAAAACTAAGATAAAATACATGAAATGTAATCATTTTTTTCATTTAGGTCACTAAGTGTTTTAGATCAACTTAGTTTTTGAACTTCTAATATCGATCAAGTCCTTAATATCGATTTTGTAAGTGAAATAATGTTGTAAAAATGATGGCATGCAAGACATGTATTATTGCAACATCACTATTTAAGTCTTACATGTCATGATCGTTGAAATTATGTCCATAAAGTACGGTGTAATAAATTTTTATGAGTAAACAATTATTTATTGACATTGATGTATTACTGAATTTTATGAATAAATAAAAGTTTTTTTTAATTAAAGTGTGTTTATAGCTTACTTAAGTCCTGAAACTATTATCAACGTAAGAAGCGTAAAGACCGAGCGATCTCCTACACAAACTCTTTTGAGATAGTTCAGAATGTCATTTTCAGTTCGGTTTGGTTCGGTGTCAATTTTCGCAGTTTACGATTGACTGAGCAATCGAATTATACTGTTGATCATTTAGTCAGCGTCAGGGACATTCAAAATTTCATATGTGACGTTTAAACCTAAAGTAATAGCATGATGAACCAAGAATTCTTCGGGCCCTATTGTTAAGAATAGTGAATTATTATTCTTATTAATAGCATTTAACCAACCATGCAACCATATGCTTCGACCAACATTGAACGTTGGGCCATTTGTTGAAGATAAAAGTACATTGAACCCATATGAAGTTTTACCGTGAGAAGGCTCGGTTATTGATATAGTGAATATATCTGCCATTTCTTGAAATCTCTCTCCTGATTCAAAATCGTAGTGTAATGTGTATCCCCTATTCCAATTATGGAATAGATAAAATAAATCAAAAAATAGATTTTTGTTCAAGAATGAAATCTTATTGGAATTGTCCATATCCAGTTCATTATTCAGAACCATGTCGCATCCTGGATCTTGATGTAATAGGATGAATTGAAACAGTTTTTATAAATATGTATTATCTTGAATACATTAACGAGTATACCTTACCTAGTAAAGTACAAAACAGAGTAGTCTTCTCTTTCCTTATTCAATCAATATTAAGCTCCTAAATAGAAGCTCCTACTATATATATCCTCTCTCTCTCTCTCTCTCTATATATATATATATATATATATATTATGGACATAATATATGAATGTTAGGTTGAATAAAAGGATGCCAGTCTCGGGGTATGAGAGTGGAGACTCTAAAATTTGACCTAGACATGTTATGGAGTATGTTGAATATATTTGTAACAAATTAGTTTAGAGTAAAGTCATTTATCTTGCTCTAAATGTAATTGTTTCACCTTAAGGGTATTTTCATAATTAACTTAATCCCGAGGTGAATACAAAACTTGACCTAGTTACTTGCGATCTTTGATATGTCAAAGGAGTGAGTTTGAATTGCTGGACAAAACCTCGCCTGTTGGGATATTGGTTCAACTATGTTGGAGTTACGTGAATCACATATATGCAATTTGTGATAAGATTGCAAATGTAACAATATCACCTTATGCTTTATTGATGAGTGTGTGAATAAATAAACCAGACTTGGTACTCGATGACATGAGTCATTGAATAAGATATGATGATCTGTAAAATATTCTATGGACCATGAACTATAAATGTTTATTTGGCCAATAAAAAATGTAGCGCGCATGAATCGAGAGTTTAATCAGCATCAGACCTATGGTGGAATCGTACGATATCAGAATTAAATAGGCAAAACTTTTTTGGAGATAAATTTGTCGGATATTTGAATCCCATAGCTTTATTCATGTGGGTCCATTCGATCTCAAAAGTAGCTAATAAAGACATGAATGAGAAACAACGTCAGCTGGACCAAAAAAGTATTTTGGATCAAGGTACACATCTCGAACCCATATGCAACGGGTGTCAACACTAAATTAGTGAAGTCCAAAATTAATGTTCAAATTATTAATTTGTTATTTTCTAATTATTGGATAATAAGTAAATAAAAGAAATAAATTAATTAATTGATAGAGATCAATTTAATTTATCAATTTGATTGATGAATTTGGACACAATCTTAGCTCTAGGGGAGATGTAAAATCGAAGATAGCAGTGCACGTGGAGATAATTTTTGGCAATTTAACATATAGAGATATCTGTTAAATTGAAAATTCTATAATTATCATATAAGGGATTGCATCCTTATCCTCAGGGCTAACCCTATCCCTAAGTGTGTTAATTAAAGAAGAATATCGTAAATAAATGAGTTAAGGAAATAAGAACCAGAGGGTAATATCATAAGATATTTTATGGACCATGAAATATAAATGTTTATTTGTGCCAGTAAAAAATGTAGCGCGCATGAATCGAGAGTTTAATCGGCATCAGACCTATGGTGGAATCGTACGATATCGAGATTAAATAGGCAAAAAATTTTTAGAGATAAATTAACCGGATATTTGAATCCCATAACTTTATTCATGTGGGTTTATTCGGTCTCAAGAGTAGTTAATAAAGACATGAATGAGAAACAACGTCAGCTGGACCAAAAAAGTATTTTGGACCAATGTACACATCTCGAACCCATATGTAATGGTGCCATCACTAAATTAGTGAAGTCCAAAATTAATGTTCAAATTAATTAATTTATTATTTTCTAATTATTGGATAATAAGTAAATAAAAAAAATAAAGAAATTAATTGATAAGGATCAATTTAATTTATCAATTTGAATTGATGAACACAGTCTTGCTCTAGGGGAGATGTAAAAATCGAAGAATTGAGTGCATGTGGAGATAATTTTTGGCAATTTAACATATCTGTTAAATTGAAAATTTTGTAATTATCGTATAAGGGATTGCATCCTTATCCTTAGGGCTAACATTATCCCTAAGTGTGTTAATCAGAGAAGAAAAGGTTTCTCTCTCTTCAGAATACACAGTTGCCGCCGATTTTCTCCACACTAAGGGAAGACAATAAGTTGGTTTTCTCTTTCAATCGTTGTTTTGTGAGCCCACACCCAATTCTTATAAAAATCCTTGAGAGATTTACTCCTGACTCTAACAAGTGGTTGTTGATGTGAAAATCAGTTACTACCTCTCTGAAGAATGAAGAACGTGAGATAGAATTTGGATCTCGCCAAATCAAAAATTCTCCATTAATTGAGAAGGCATAAATTGTGTCTATCTCTTCTCGATACCTTTATATGATTTATGCATGTTCATTGATTGGTTTTGTGTTTAATTGGATTAAACGTTTGTATGACTTTTTCTTGAAATTCTACCCATGAATTTGTCACAGTTCAATAATTTTTTTTTTCAAAATCTAAAACCCGATCCCATAAATGATATTGGCATATAATTTTATGGTAGATTCAAAACATGTTTGAATGTGTTTTATGAATGGATCCCGATCGATTGACTATACGTGTTATTTTCAATTTTAAAAATTGATGTACGCCAAAATTGTGGCATAGGATTTTATGTAATTTAATTTTACAAGATTTTTATTGTTAAATTTCATGTAAATTTGTCGCGAACGCATTCCGATCGAATCATTACATGAATCCTGAGAAGATGCACGCATCTTGAGGTCAGCCGCGCACCACACAATTTGTCGTTGTTCGCCATTCTCCGTCCACCATCTGCCACCGCGCCATTCCTCATCGCGACGATCGTAATCTGCCGTTGCACCATCCATCGTTCGCCGTAGCTCCGTATCTCACGCCGTCACTATGGTTTGTGAAACTCTAGGCAGCAGTATAAGGGTTTAGGAAACCCTAGGGTTTTGGAAACCCTAGTGCGCAACACCATGTTGGGTCTTGGACTGGCGTAGACCTACCTAGCCTATTGAGGTTTTGGATTGAGCAAGTGTTGTTTAGCTCAAATGATTCGCATACAGTTGAGATTTGATTCCAAGCCCAATCCAGTCCTTAAAAATTAAATTAAATTTTCAACACTAATTAATTAGAATTTATCTTGTAAATTGTTTTTAAAATAAATCAAATGATTAATTTACTTGGTAATTATTTATCTAAGCAAAAAATATTGTAAAATTAGTTTTAAATTGAAAATTGACTTTTGAAAATGGGAAAGTGCGTTGGTGTAGAGTTACAAAGAGGTGAGATTTCCTGAAGGAGAAGAAGATAATTACAGACGCCATGAAGACTAGTATTTAAATTATTGTAATTTATTTATTATTTTTTATGAGTTGTAATTAGAAATGAGCCATAGAGAAGCTAATTTTGAATGTATGATTTATTATTAATCTAGCATTCTTGTATAACATGTCATATAGAAATAAGGATATATGACAATATCAAATTGTCATGTAACATGTACATGCATCATTGTAGTTTAAATCTATAATGCTTTATAATTTTAAATGCAATTCGAATTTTATAAAAGTTATAAATTTTAAATTATGATTTAAATTTTATAAAGGTTTTTTATTTTTGAAAACTTACTTTTCAAATTTATAAAGAGTTATGTTTTTTGAAAAAATAGAGAAAGTCTAATTTTTCTAAAAATTAAGTGGGAGGGTCGTTTACATTAAAACGTTTCTAAGGTCCCCAACGCAAACTTGTCGTGGCACGAGGAATGGTTTAGAGCCGACTTAGCTGTCCTCTCTCAAGTGGAAGACACTTGGAAGTCGTGTCGCTTTGAGTTATCCAATTGCTTGAGAAACTAAAGCTTGTAAAGGAAGTGGTGAGGCATGACCGTTCTTAAACGAATGTAGTTCATAGCAACCTTTCAAGTCGATGCGTTGTTTAAACATTTAGACCAAAGCACATTGGAATCTTTCATAGGAGTTAATCATTGGGGTTGATGTGAGCAAAACCATTGGTGATTGTTTGAGTTAGGTGTAGTGACATTTGAGAAGCGTTAACCAAATGAATAGAGTCTCGATGTGATAGAAGGTAGCTCGGGCGCTGTCCCCGGATAAGACGAGCTATCGTTGTTGATCATAACATCATAAAAGAAATATATTTTTATCAAGTTTTTAAATATTTAAATATTTGCATCATGTATCATACTTCCCTAAATGATTAAGTATTTATTTACACCGCTTTATTTATTCTTTTCAGTAATCATGTCATTATCTCCACTCTTAACTATCTGGAATGCAAACAAACTCACTGGTGAAAATTACGTGGATTGAAAACGTAATCTTGACATCGTGCTGATGGTAGAAAAGCACAAGTTCGTGCTCACCACCCATTGTCCTGTTGAGCCTAGTGCTAAATCGACTTAAGAGGAAAATGGTGCCTATGCTTCTTGGGCACGTTCTGATGAGATCGCCAAGTATTACATCTTGGCTTCAATTATCAATGTGTTGCAACAACAACATCAGAATATGGAGACCACCGCTAATATGATATTGAACATCTTCAAAATATTTGGGGATCAGGTTCGTCAAGCCAAACATGCTGCTGTGCAAAACTTCATGAACTGCCTGATGAAACTTGAAACTCCGATCAGAGAACATATGATGCTGATCATTAGTTATCTGAATGAGATGGAGATCATGGGAGCTGAGGTAGATGGTGAGATTCAAGTTGATATGATCATCGAGACCCCGCCAGACACTTTTGAGAACTTCAACTTAATTATTCGATGAATAAGTTGAGGTGCTCTCTTCTAAAACTTATGAAGGAGTTGCAAGCAATTGAGGCCCTGTTTCTGTAGGGCAAGAGGAAGAATGGTGAGGCAAACTTAACTGAAAGTAAGCCTTCCACCTCTAGCACAAAAAGAAACAAAAGAGTGGTCCGATGAAAGCTAAGAAGGTGAACTCGAAAGTTATGAAATGTAAGAGCCCTATGAAAGTGGACACGTGGAAAGACAAGTGTCATCATTGTAGAATCACTGGTCATTGGAAATGCAACTACCCGAATTATCTCAAGGAGTTGAAAAATCCAATGGTACATTACTTGTTATCGAATCCTGTTATGTGACTGAATCTAATTTTTTGTGGATTGTAGGCTCTGCAGCCAATAACCATATTTGTTGTTCCCTGTAGGGGTTCAAGGAAAGCAAAAGGCTTAATGAGAGCGAGTTCAGCTTCCGTTGGAGAAATGGAGCACTAGTATCAGCAGTATCAGTTGGAACTATTAAATTGTTATTTGAGAACACTTATTTGGTTTTACGTGATGTTTATTATATCTCGGGTTTTGAAAAAACCTCATTTTAATAGCTAGTTTAATTGAGCAAGGATTTCCCTTGGATTTCATTAATTATTTTTAGCAATGAAGGCTTAATTACACTTGTGCTAGATGAATTATTGAGTGAGAATACACTAACTCCCCAATTAGGACATGTTCCCGATTCAATAATGGAAGAACCACAGCAGGAGACGGAGCCTCGACATTGTGGGAGGATTGTGAGACAACCTGATAGGTACATGTCTTATGGAGATGCCTTGACGATAGTCTCAAATAAGGATCATGATGAACTTGTTTCCTACTCACAGGCCATGGATGGTCCTGAAGCAAACCTGTGGCAAGATTCCATGAACGTCGATTTATAATCAAAGTACTCAAATAGAGTCTAGAAGCTTATAGATCCTCCTGAAGGGGTAAAATTCGTAGGGTGTAAATGGATTTATAAGAATAAGAGAGGTTCAGATGGGAATGTAGAGATATTCAAAGCACCCAAAAAGGAAGATATTGACTATGAGGGCACCTTCTTACAGGTGGCCATGCATAAATCCATCCAAATCCTTTTGTCTATTACTACTGCCCTCGATTATGAAATCTGGTAGATGAAACATCAACTGCTTTTCTGAATGATAATCTTGTAGAACGCATTTATATAGCTAAACCATATGGGTTCATAGAGAAATGCCAATAGGGCAAGGTTTATTGATTGTTGAAGTCCATTTGTGGACTCAAGCAAGCAACTCGTTCGTGAAATATCAAATTCAATGAAACTATCAGGAACTTCAATTTTGAGTAGTTAGTGGACGAACCCTACGTGTATAAGCTGATACACAAAGGGAATGTGGTTCTTCTAGTTTTGTACGTGGACGATATTCTACTCATTGTGAATAATGTAGAAAAATTGTATGATGTCAATATTTGGCTTGCAAAGCAATTTGATATGAAATATCATGGAGAAGCTGCCTTTGTCCTAGGTATTCAGATCTTTTAGGATAGGAAGAACAGATAATTGGTATTGTCTTAAGCATCTTACATTGATAATGTGATTGATCGCTTTAGTATGTAAAACTCCAAGAAGAGATATATTCCCTTTAGGCATGGTGTCAACCTCTCCAAGGAGAAGTATCCTAAGATTCTTCAAGAAGAGGAAGACATGAGAAAGATTCTCTATGCCTCAGTCGTAAGAAGTCTCATGTATGAAATATTTTACATTATGTCAGATATTTGCTAGGCAGTAGGCGTGGTGAGTAGTTTCCAATCTAATCCTAGACTCGAGCATTGGAATGCCATCATGCATATCCTCAAGTATCTTAAGAGAACGAGGAACTACATGCTTGTGTATTCAGGTATTGACCTGAATATGATGGGTTATACCGACTCCAATTTTCAAGCAGACAAGAATTTCAGAAAGTCTACATCAGGATCGGTGTTCATCCTGAATGGTGGAGCAGTGATATGGAGAAGTACCAAGCAATCTTGCATTGCTGATTCTACCATGGAAGCTGAGTATGTGGCGGCTTGCGAAGCTGTAAAAGAGGTTGTCTGGCTTAGAAAGTTCTTAAAGACTTTGGAAGTCGTTATAGATGTTAACAAACCCATGACACTGAGAAGCCACAAAAGTCGTTCTAGATGATAACATCGGGGCTGTGCAAACTCGAAAGAACTGAGAAGCCACAAAAGATCCAAACACATAGAGCAAAAATACCACATCATCAGAGAGATAATTTAGTGATAAGATGTTCAAGTAACACACATATCGACGATTAACAACCTGTCATATCCATTCACAAAGACTTAAGATAGTAAAGTCTTTAATGATTATCTGAAGGGAATGGGGATACGAGATTGTACACGCCTACTTTAGTCCAAGTGGGAGATTGTTGGAATTATGTCCATAAAGTAGAGTGTAATAACTTTTCATGAGTAAACATTTATTTATTAACATTTATGTATTACTGAATTTTATGAATAAATAAAAGTTTTCTTTAATTAAAGTATGTTTATAACTTATTTAAGTCTCAGAAATTATCAATGTAAGAAGAGTAAAGACCGAACAGTCTTCCAGATAAACTCTTCTGAGATAGTTCAAAATGTTATTTGTAGTTTTAGGATCGACTAGGCAGTCAAATTTAATTATGACTGTTAGATTGAACCAAATGATGTCAGTCTCGAGGCATGACAATGGAGACTCTAAAGGTTGATCTAGACATATTATGGAACATGTTGAATAGACATATAACCAATCAATTTAGAGCAAAGTCGTTTATTTGGCTCTAAATTTAATTGTTACACCTTAAGAGTATATTCATAATTATCTTAATCCTAAGGTATGAAACTTGACCTAGTTAGCAATCTTTGATATACCAAAGGAGTGAGTTCGAATTGCTGGACAATACCTCGACTGTTGGGATCGTGATTTAGCTATCTTGGAGTTGCGTGATTCACAAATATGGAATTCGTGGTAAGATTGCAAAAGTAACAATATCACGTTATGCTTTCTTGATGAGTGTGTGAATAAATAAACCGAGCCTGATAGTTGATGACATGAGTTATTGAATAAGACATATTGATCTCTATGAGACACTTCATTGATATGTTTTTCTTATTTACAACCAATAAATTAGAGGAAATAATAACTAGAGGGTTATAACGATAATTTTACATCCATTATTGTTACTGATATTTACAAAGGGTAATATCATAAAATATTTTGTGGACCGTGAAATATAAATGTTTATTTGCACCAATAGAAAATGTAGCGCACATGAATCGAGAGTTTAATCAGCATTAGACCTATAGTGAAGTAGTACGATGTCAGAATTAAATAGGTCAGGAATTTATGGAGATAAATTATCCAGGTGTTTGAATCTCATAGCTTTATTCATGTGAGTTCATTCGGTCTTAAGAATAGCTAATAAGGACAAGAATAAGAAACAACGTCAGTGGACCAAAAAAGTATTTTGGATCAAGGTATACTTCTCGAACCCATATGTGATGGGTGTCATCACTAAATTAGTGATGATCAAAAGTAATGTTCAAATTAATTGATTTATTATTTTTTTAATTTTTAGATAATTAATGAATAAAAGAAATTAATTAATTAACTGATAGATATCAATTTAATTTATCAATTTGAATTGATGAATTTGGACATAATTTTAGCTCTAGAGGAGATGTAAAAATTGTAGATAGCAGTGAACAGGGAGAAAATTTTCGGTAATTTAACATATAGGAATATATGTGAAAATTATGTAATTATCATATAAGGAATTGTATCTTTATCCCTAGGGGTAACCCTATCCCTAAGTGCGTTAATCAAAGAAAAAAAAGTTCTCTCTCTCCAGAACACATAGTTGCCGCCGATTTTCTTCACAGTAGAGGAAGAGAAAAATTTGGTTTTCTCTTTCAATCATTATTTTGAGAGCACACACTCAACTTCTACGAAAATCCTTGAGAGATTTACTTCTGACTCTGACGAGTGATTGTTGGTGTGAAGATCAATTACTATCACTGGATCCCGTCAAATCAGAAATTCTTCATTAATTACAAAGGTATAAATTGTTCCTATCTCTTCTCGATACGTTTATACAATTATGCATCTTAATTGATTGGTTTTGTGTTTAATTGGATTAAACGTTTGTATGAATTTTTTTTTTGAAATTTCATACATGAATTTGTCACGGTTCATTAATTTTTCTTCAAAATCTAAAACCCAATCCAATAATTATAACTCCGAGACATGCATATTTGCATGTCACCATTCTTCTCACATATTGAATTTTTAACACAATTTCAATTAGAGATGTCATGTTTAAAAAGAAAAAAAAACAACAACATTGTTTTGTAAAAAATATTTTAATATCTGAAAACATGTTTAATAATAGTATTCAGTAGTATTTTAGTGTAAATTTCCTTAAAAATTAGTTTTAAATAATTTTCAAAATCAGTTCAGATTAGAATTCGCATTCGATAAATCTACTCTTAGGTAACTGCTTGATTCAAAAACATAAAAAAATAAAATAAAATAAAATACCAAACACTTCCATACCCAGCACTGATAGAATAAGGCTCAATGATCTGACCATCATCATCTTGCAACAAATAACTCATAACCCCATGAAAAACACCAACTTCCCCTTTGCTCAAACTAGCAGAATGCTTCCCACTGTCCAACCCAAACCCACCTGCCTCAACACCAATCAGCCTAACATCATCATCATCAACAAACTCATGGAAAATTCCAATTGATTTTGAGCCTCCACCAACACATGCTATTAGCACATCTGGTTCTCCTCCCCATTTCTCTAATGCTTGTTTTCTTGTTTCTTTCTCAATCATTGCTTGAAATTTTCTGATCATCATGGGTATTGGATGAGGCCCACCAACTGAGCTTGCTATGTAATAGGTTGTCTCTAGGTTGCTCACCCACTCCCTTATTACTTATGATGTTGCATCTTAGTGTTGCTGTCCCGAAATGAACAACTCTTACCTGTTTGATGCATGCAATTCAAATTATCCGTCCGCACTTGTCATCAAATGATAGAATATTGAATATATATTGTAGTACTCCACGAAAGAGGGTAAAAGAGTTATTAACCTTGGTACCCATGAAACATTAAGATGCCATTTGATATAAGATTAATTTTCAGAACAACATTACTGGAATAAGATAGTAAGAAAGTAAGATATATAGAAAGTTAAGATTACCGTGTTTGGTAACGATGCAGAATGTTGAAAGAATTGTTATAAACTATTTATAATTTCCAATTTCACCCTTTGAATTAAGATAATATTTGATAATTAATATGGTAAAATAAATATCTAACATTAAATGCAATGTATATTTGAGAGATTAAATATGTTTTTTTTCTTCAGAGACGAGACAAGAGAAAAGATTTATCATCGTCGCTTGCTACTTGTCGTCATTCTCGACTTGCTATCACCGATTGTCACCATGACAGTGCTAAAATCAAGAGATAAAACCAAGAAAAAAGTATGTCATCAACCTTAATTCTTAACACAATTTAACCAAAAAATCAAACAATATCATCAACGTCAAAATATAAACAAACTTAAAATAAAAGCCATAGTAATAACTATTTAAAAGTTTGATGAAAATGGGTGCCAATAGGTTTCAGAAAGCTCTTCCGTTTCTGAAAATACTGTATTATTGAAAGAGAAAATAACTATTATGACTTGTGAGAGAGGGAAAAAGATACAGGACAGTAGGGAGAGGGAAATGAAGAGGGAGGGGGGGGGGGGGGANGGGGGGGGGGGGGGGGGGGGGGAGAAGTAGAGAAACAGAGATGAGGGAAGAAGAATGGTTATGATGAAGGATAATTTCAGAAAAATAAATAGTTATATTTTGTAAGCATTAGGAGAATCAACATACCCCCAATTTTGAGGGGTTTTCTATATTCTTGAAATAGATGCATTTAAGATTCCAACAATTCATATTCCCCTAATACCTTGTTACCAAACAAAAGAATCTTATCATTTTCTAGGAATCTAGAATGCTTCCACTCATACCAAGCCCTCTAAGAGATCGTCTCTTGATACCCTTAGAACCCATGTAAATGACACACTCAAGTCCAAACCGAGCACAAACAGTGGCAGTAGCAACCCCATGGTGGCCCGCACCTGTTGCAGCTACTATGCGTCTTTTCCTCAAACGCTTGGCCATCGTAGCTTGAGCTACTGCATTATTGATCTTATATGATCCTGTGTGCTTAAGGTCTTCTCTTTTAAAATAAATGTGTGGCCCCTCACCGTTCGGACGTCTGTAGTGCTCTGTCAGTTTCTCTGCATAGTAAAGTGGAGTCTCTCTTCCTACATAGTCTCTCAACATCACATCAAGCTCTTTCTGCAATTCAATACACATGCATGAATTATATTATCCTTCTTCTTCACATTATTTAATCTCTCTTCCAAAGACATTATTTACAAGACAAAAAGTTACCTCCTGTCCTATTGACACTCTGACAGCGTATGAAATCTCACGCTGTGATTAATTAATAAAAAGTAATTTTTTTAATTATTACGTATGTGAATATATGATCTATGGACATGTACAATACTGCTATATCATAGTGGTGTTGAGTATCATTTACATTATAATAATATTGATTATCATGATCTTATATGACAATGCTTTAAATTATTCAGGTTGTTTCTAATCACATGGATACGTGTGAGAATAAAAACAAATAAACATGGATTAGCTCCTTCATGTCCATGTCAATGGTGTTAAATTCAACCCCTTAATTGAACTCGTGTACTCGAACTTCTTAATACGGTACACGAGTTTCCTGAGATTCACAATTTGAATAAGACATATTAAGAAAAAATATAAAAGCAAATTTTATCTATCACGTGGATTATGTAAGAGACTCGATAGATATAAAATTTTATGTGTTAGACATTGTCGACTTATAATGATATTAAGTACCACGTTTATAGACTTACCACAAAACATTAGTCAATGTTTAACTACGTGGTATATGGTGATTCCTCATACTTTCTTAAAAGATAATGTTTTTTGTCAACTCATAAAAGTGTAGGATCCTAACTACAGATCAATATGCTTGTCCACATGACCATATAGTGGGAAACATATCAGTTAGTGTTGGGGCCGAACAAGAGATATCTTTTCAGTTAATCTAGATCGCTAATTCAGATTTTAATAGTCTAGATCAGTCAAATATGAAGATAAAAAAATTTGTGATGTGTTTTTCTAATCAATCTTGATCATCGAGATCTGAATCAACAATTCAAAACAAACATGATCATCTCTTATTTGTTAGAACATGAGAATCTAGGTCTCATATTGTGACACGAGGAAATTAAGTGGGTGATTCATCGCACTAATATAATTTTATAGTTGACAGTTGACAATAATATTAGAAGAGTATCGAGAGCGTGACAATGCATGAATCATGAAATCATATATAAATTAAGAGTAATTTTAGACCAATTAAATTATTGATCAAATTTTAAGTAAATAAATAATATGTCATTCATTTATATATTGATTTCACACATCATTTTACTGAATCATAAAATATTAACTTATAATTAAATGACAAAATAATTAAATACTTAACATAATTAATTTAAGTCGGTGTAGAATTCATTAATTTAAAATTTTATAAATATCACCACCGTCTAATTTTTTTTCATGTGGACGTAAAACGGGACAAAGTTCGCGTATTGAAACCCCCATGCTAAATCAACCGTCGACACTAGTACGTCTAAATTTGGACGTCCAAGATATTCTTAGAAAGATTTATTTTTCTTTCATAAAAAATAATAATATTAATTAACCTGAAAAACTTCCTCTCGCTCGAGCGAAGATAACGTCGACTCGAGCTCGAAGCAGACGTTCATTAATATCTTGGGCACGTACTTCCCGCCAAACTGCCCGAACCGGCCGCAAGAATCGGGCCGGTTCGGAGTCTTAAGACCCCACGTCTCCAACTAGTGCTTTTTTTGCTGCCGCTGGAGCAACGGCGGGTCTCGAGTCATGGTATGGTGAAAGACTTGGGACTACGGGATGGGTTGGCAGTAATTCCGCGGAATTTGGAGGGTAGTTGTGGAGAGATTAGAGCTTTGAAAGAAAGAGGAAATGAGGCGGCGGCCGTAGGGAGAAGTGAGAGAGGGGGGGGGGGGGGGG